>CAJNDV010026891.1:137843-160520 GCA_905221635.1 Symbiodinium sp. CCMP2456 | reverse complement strand
TTAAATAGAATTTTCTAAATATTTAAATTATCGAAAATATTCACGAGATTCTATCTATTATCATTATTCAATAAAATTATATTAAATTCAAAAAAGAAATTTCAAAAGAAATATATATTATATTTTTCATGATATAAATATCTTATCTTAATCTTTATAATCTATATATATATATATATTCCTGAAATATATAAAATATAAGAATAGATGTCGACCTCATAATCTAATCATCATATATAATTCCTTTATTTTTATTATTCTCTAAATTTTTGATTCCCTTCAGTCAGGGAAAATGATAAATCAATTCTAATCTTGAATTTAGAATCTTATATATCTTTTATTTTAAGTTCGTCAATTATTAATTTAATTCATATAATTAAAAAATTAGAAGAGATTTATTAGAATTTTTTTTGTATATAAATAGCCGATCATTTAATATATTTACCCATTTGACAATTGACCACTCAGTTGACGGTGTAGGGCTTGGGGTTCTTTAGGGTTTAGGGCGGTAAGATTTAGAGGTCAAGCGCAGTAAACCGCGATGGTACGCTAAAAACAAACTCAAGCGCGCTCATGCACGTCAGGTGATCGACCAGTTGAAATCCGTAGCGGTTCCCGTTTCCCTACGCACAAAATGTAAGATATATCGAGTCAAATTCTTGTTTAGAACCTATTGTAGTTTCGACGACATGAACAGTCAATAACAAGTTTTAAGCACCTCTGCAAAGCTCTGCAATCAGGATAATCGCGATAGTATCCTGAGATCGTTGAAATTTTGACACTGTCGTGAAGAGGTGCGAGGGACAAAAAAAGCTGCGTAAGGGTTCCGTTTTTGAAGCGTGAGGACCCAGGGCCTTGGGGTTGGTGTTCAAGATTGCGAATCAAGTGGCTTCAGGGTTTAGGGCTTTAGGGCTTTAGGGTCAGGTTTTAGGGTTTTAGGGTTTTAGGGTTTTAGGGTTTAGGATCTAAGGCTTTAGGGTTTTAGGGTTTAGGGTTTAGGGCTTGAGGGTTTTTGGGTTTAGGGTTTAGGGGGTTAGGGGCCAAATGATCGCGGGGCTTCAGTGTGAATGGGAAATCCGGACGTAACGCCTGTTTGGCTGAGAACCTCACTGTGAAGTTCTTAGGATTTGCCCTAAGCCCTAAACCGTATATTCGGGTTAGGCCTAAATTGTCCACAAGCTTCTGGGCAACGGGACGCAAACAAAAGCAGAAGGTAAGTAACAAGACCCTGTATACGGTTTAGGATTTAGCAATCACCGAAAAACACTAAAATAAGTACTGATAGGAGTGAAAACTCGGATAATACCACCACTGCCAGCTCTCATATAACTGCGACTAGGGTTGCACCCAAAACCCCTAAACCCCCAACCGCTCAGCCCTTACCCAAACACCAACCAGAGCCCGGCAATGCCCAAACTCCGAAGCTTCAACCCTAAACCCTAAACTCTAAACCCTACGTGGAGGGTCGGGGGACTTAGAATGTAGTTACTTTATAGACTTATAAGTGTCATATCACTGCAATGAGGATCCATGCAAGGGTACTTATAACTCGACTTATTACATACTTACTACGTCGTCCGACCCTCCAAGTAAACCCTTCTCCGCCACTCTAACCCCTAAACCTCAAACCCTAAACACCCTTCTGCCTAAACCCTAAACCCAAAACCCTAAACCCTGAACCCTAAACTGCATCCGGGGCTCCGAAACATCAGAATGCCAAGCCCCGAAGCTGTGGCATTCCCGAAGGTTCCGACGAGCCTCGCTCTGAAGCTTTGCGGTTAGGGTTTAGGGTTTAGGGTTTAGGGTTTAGGGTTTAGGGCTTAAACTTAGGGTCTTCGGGTTTAGGTTTTGGGGTTTTCGAGTTAGGGTTCAGGGTCTTAGGGATTAAAACTTAGTGCTTTATGGTTCAGGGTTTTGGGGTTTAGGAATCAGGGTTTCGGACTCAGAATCACCATCACCGGTCGGAAAGCCGGCTACCGCAACAAGATGGCGTCGAGCTCAACCAACCTCCGGTAGCAGGCCATCTGAACTTCTCCGAGAGGGCAACTTATGCCAATGGTGAATGGCACAGGCACGGCTTGCCTCATCACAGATACATTAAACAAGTATCAATGATGACATCTGTTCTGTGCATGACACAAAGCGGGCAGGCCGCGTTCTTCTCTTTAACGAACTGGCTCACTGCCTGCATTGCTGCGCGGCTATCCAGGGCATCGATCGATAAAGCCGACGGGATGTCGACCCCGCCAGATACCAGCCCACTTGTTTAACGTTTGCAGCTGTGGCGTAGGGTTTTCCAGTCATAGGACTGTTAGGGTCCTTTGGGTTTGTGGTCTAAGGGTTTGGGGTTTACAGGGCCCTGGACTTTTGAGGGCTGATGGTTCTAATCAAATCGCAGGAACAAAGAACTGCCCGACTAGCTGACTACCCAACAAACTGAACCGGGTTAACTTAGGGTTTAGGCCATAAGCCACCTGCTTGTGAGTTGAGGACTCTTGCGGATGCAGACTATAGTAATCCACTTCTCATGTAGCAGCTCGGGTATCCCGACATAGAGTAACACAGAACCAAATCCTGTTTCAGGGGCTCCTTCCAGCCTAGACCCTAAACTTTAAATCAAATAACCCGAATTTCCTAAGCAAGCCTGCCGGCAGTGATTCGCACCGTTTCGGGACTGTCAGTGGGTGGAGCCGTTGGAAGGGGTCGAATACAGCCCGTAAGGCGCTACCCTAATACAGCCCCTAAGGCCCTGTGGTTGAGTCATAGGGTCTAGGGTTCGGGGTTTAAGGGTTTTTTTGTGGGTCGCCCTAGGTCGCGCAAGAAAAAACAAAACGCCCACATCCCCAGACGGACGTTTTGGCCGTCAGATAGGCGGCCTCACAAAACTTGAGAGGGCTATGGCGTACATTATTGTAAACCTTGCATGCGAACCTTCCTGGAGCCCTTTAAAAGCCCTTCCAGAACCCTTAGCAGCCTGTCTAAGCCTGTTTCTGAAACCAAGCTACAGAGCTGGGCGCTTGAGCTGATCCCAGCCCTTGGCGGATGCCAGAGAGCCTCAAGGTGTTTTGGGATTTAGAGGGTTTAGAGATTAGAGTTCCTACATGTTCCTGTTCCTACTCCGTCTTTTAACCATAAAGCGCCGGATTTTGTGGGGGTTTCGGATTTGTGGTTTTGGCTTTTGGGTACAGGGTTTGAACGACGGTCGGTACATGGGCCCTTGTTTACTATATGTTTGCTCTTCTCGTCCGTATGACTGTCGTTCTGACTCTTGCTCTTAACTGCTGTTGTTAATATTGCCAGCATTCTGCGGCTATGCACACTCTTAACACCACGATCGACGCGGGCAGAATAAAAGCTCGCTATACCCTGAACCCTAAACCCCGAACTCTATCCTAAAATCCGGAAGCAACACTCCCCTAAACCCAAAGGGGCAAAACCGCATAAACCCCTCAACCCTCGAGCCAGACAGTTCAGTTTGAGGGCGTACCTTCAACCCAAATAACCTAGCTTTTTAGGGACTGATGTCTGACACAATACAAAGAAACCCATGATAAGGAACCCTAAAAGCCGGAGGTGTTCTAAGGCTTATTCTAAGGCTCCAGGTAGCGGAGCCCCAATGCACACAACGAGAGGCAGTATGTAGGAATCAGCACGGAAGTTGTAAATAGTCTTTACACTATACTTACAGGGATGCGGAAAATGCATTGGGGGATGTGCTTGAAGCGCAGCAGAGCGGCTGGCCGTTGCAGGGCCGCCGATGTTGGCACTGCTTGCCACCTCGGTGCATGTGTAGGTTGTCTGAGTCAAGAAAGTAATGCATAGTTACGGGCATGGGATTGCGTGAATTACTTGCCGATCGTTCCTCTGTTCTACATAAAGTCTTCGGTTACACAGGGTCGAGTTTCTGCCAAACAGGCTCCTGTGCTAGACAAGAGTCAGTTTCTGGGAGTTCTGATTTGTAAGTGGTTTTGTCTGGCTTATATGTCTCCCTGTATATATGTATGTATATGTATGATTGAATGTATGCATATATGTATGCATGTATGTATATGCGTGTGTATACACACAACTACAAACCTTGGACAACTGTATAATATCTCGTCGTGTGTGTGTCTGTATATATATATATATACACCTATGTATACGCATACACCTCTAAACCTTGGAAATCGTACAGGGACTATGGCGACTGCGCATACATAGACTCCACAAACCCCTAAAGTTGGAACATCGATTAAGGACGCTTATGATTTAGTGCCATGACTACGTATGATTAAGGGCATGCGGCATGAGGATAACCATGTTGCAACTTTCTTGCTTATATCTTCTTTCTATTACTGTAGGAGCCCTATTCTAATATAAAGGCCCGTAAGCCTCGAACATCTAAACCCTAATTAACCCTAAACCCTAAATCCTAAACCCTAAAAGCCCCAAAGCCTAAACCCCACTTTTTTTAAAGTCCGGTCGCTAGCAGCTCCGGTCGGGAGAGGCCCATGAAGCGCCCCGCTGCCAGGAGCACACAAAGGTGCAACCCGTAGAGGGCGATACCTAGGAGTGTAGGGTTTGGGGGGTTTACGGGTTTAGGGTTAGGGTCTGGGAGTGTAGGATTTGGGGTTTAAGGGTTTCGGGCTTTAGGGCTTTAGGGGTCTGGGGGTTTAGGGGTTGATGCAAGACGTCTGTGGACCATCCAAGCGAGAAGTACGCCACGTTGTTTTGGGCTTCGGGGTTCAAGTGAATGGGTTTAGGGGGGTTTAGGGGGTTTAAGGGGTTTTTAGGGGGTTTAGAGGGGTTTAGGGGGGTTTTGGGGGGGTTTGTGTGTTGGGTAAAGCAAGGTCATAGGTCGTCCTGCGTAGTCTAGAGTGGATCCCTGCCTGGTAGATTGTCTCATTTTTGTTTACACTGCTGCACGTTGTCCTGACTGTTGCACAGTAGCAAGCTTCCTGCATTTTCTAGCACCAGTACTACTCTTGCTAAGTACAATGTACCTAACACTGCACGCGTTTTCAAGAGCTGCTTGCACGATGCACTTGCCACGGTGCTGAAAGTATCCGGAACTTTCGTATGCGATTTCCTGTTTCAAGTGTAGGCTGCTGCCGCCTGCCGCTTTCTGACACGGGAAGCTGAGACAGGCTAGGTTGAGGCTAAGCTGGGGGCTTCAGTGGACAGGTATTTTACCCTAAACCCTAAACCCTAAAACCCTAAACCCTCACCAAGAAACCCTAGGTTCTTTTATAGGGCCAGGGTCTCTTCCAGGTGCCTGCATTACTTGCCTTCTTTGCAAAAAGTCAGGATCCAGCTCCCCTGGTGTCGCCCAGACATACTACTTGGAGAGACATTGGTAGTTTTGAGTGGGGTTGTAAGTAGGGTGACTATACCATGCTACAACTAATCATAGCTCAGATTAGTCGACTTACAGCCCTACTTATAACTACCATGAATTTACATAAGGGGCAAGGTTTTCGGGTGTAGGGTGTAGGGTTTAGGCTCTTGGGTTTTGGAGCTTGGGTTTGGTTGTCAGCAGGGTAGATACAGCTATGGCATATGTTGTTGAACTGCTTGTACTTACAGCCCGCAAACAAATTACCTATACGCGTACATGACCCCTAAACCCTAGACCACCGCCCTATGTGGGTAATGCAGGGGCCTAAATGATTACTAGTACTATGTTGGGAGCTTCATATTATAATTATAGTATATTATAGTATCATATACCCCAAAACACTATTCTGATTATTTAAGCCCCTGTAGTAAAGTTAGCTAATTTACCAGACAGGGTGAGGATCTCGACAGGCCCTCAAGTACAGGGTAATGAGGCAAGTGGTGAAGGATACCCCAACCTGTCTCAAGCACGGCCTAATTATTCCACATGGAATATCCCTTAATCTCGAAACCCTAAATCCTAAACCCTAACAATGAAGTAATTCAGCTCAAAGAATATCTGCTAGATTTCCCAGTGTGGAGTCTCGCGGCACAGCCTTGGCAAGTGCCCGGGACTTTACGAAAGGAGGCCTGCACAGCGGCCTAAACCCTGAATTGCCGAAGTGCCCTCCTAAAACCTACATCAAACCCAAGCCCCAAATCCTGAATCCTACATCTTACTAACTCTAAACCCCTCAACCCTGCATCTAACCCTATACCCTAACCCCTACATCCAGGTGTACATGTCTGGCTTTCTGCAGAGCCAAGAAGCCGAAATCAATTAGAGGACTGAACTTGATTAGCGTCAGGAATTCCACCGCTCCCACTGTAAAGCCTTAGCAGGCTCAAGGCTTTGCGAGCTTCAAGACAGAACTTTTCGGATAGTGAAGGGGGGCTTAGAGTTGAAGCCTAGAGATGTTGGGGGCTGCAGGAGTCAAGGGTTCAGGGTCCAGGGGTCGAGGGGCCTGAGGGTTAAGAGTGAGGGTCTGAGTCTAAGGATGCTTAGCCAAGCCACCAGTCGAGGAGCTCAGTGTTCCGAATCCCCCTCAAACATCCACGACAGCATGCCCTTGACTTCTACTCCCGTCATAAGACTTGAGCAACTTCGATGCTTGGAGAGCGTGCATGAACGGTCTAGTTTATGCAATAGCTGAGGCTGCAGGGTGTAGGCAGCACTAAGTGGTACAAAAATGTTCAGTCCGCTGGGTTAGGCTTCGGGGTTTGGGATTCCTAAACCCCTTAACCCCTAAACCCTAAACCCTAACTATAAACCCTATTCTAACTATTGAGGCCCCTACATTACCTCAAGAGGCTTGTGGAGTTCAGGCTCCAGAGCTGGGGTTTTCCGAAGACGTATCGGTCTCAGGCCTTTTGTGGGTCGTCTTGCTCAGGCTGGACGTCACTTTAGAAGTCATGGGTCAACCGTTCAGTGTTCAGGGATCATCATCTTCTCTAGGTTTGAGGAATTCTCGGAGGCCGTAAACCCTGAACCCCTAAACCCTAAACTTCCTAAACCCTAAACCCTGAAACACCCTGAACAACCCTAAAGCGTGCCTTATCGTCTGTGACAAGTTCGGGTCTGGGACAGGTTTTGGGTCTGGGTTAAGACTGAGGAGGGAAGCCTTCGGGTTTGAGGCCTCGGCTTTGGGCTTAGGGTTTGGGGTTTAGGGAGTTTAGGGCTTAGGGTTTGGGGTTTCGGGTTTAGGGAGTTTAGGGTGTTTAAGGAGTTTAGGGTTTAGGGATCTTAGGGTTTAGGGTTTGGGGTTCTCTTCCATGGCGCTTATAATCATATAGAGGTCTTGAGGTAACGCGTAAAGAAAGCTTCTAGTAACTCATATAGAACTTGCAGCTTCTTGGTTGCCAAGTCATGTTTAGGCTGGGGCTTTGGGTTTCGGGACCGTAAGAAACTCTGGGGAGACTTCACTAGACCGCAACTTGTGAAAGATCCCCCTTGCAGTTTGCAAGTCGAAGAGTGGTACTGCATATTTGACCGGAGATTCACGGATGGGCTCCAGCTCACAAAGCACCGGAAGCCACGACAGCAAAACTGCCGAACGACTAAGGCCTTAAGGCTGCGCATGGTGAAGATTCTGACGACTCTCATGATTCGGACGACAGTGACGGTGTCGTTGTTGGTCGTGACGATGACGATGCTGCTGATGATGATGGCGACGATTCTGAAGATAGTGTGGATGAAGGTGGTTATTGATGACGATTCTGATGATGGTGTGGATGACGGTGATTATTGATATCAAAATGCTGTGAAGGCGCCGGCGGAAGCGAAGTAGATGTACAGCCTCAGCGCGCGGAACTTCTTCGAACTTAAGTCTACATTCACAAGTAGATAAAGAGAAATGAAGGTATCCCGACTAGAAGTGCATATCTCCAAGCCCAAACGGAAAACAAATATAACCTGGGGCCAAACAATAAACGCAAAACCCGAAAGATTACACCCTCGATGCTTCCACGCAGTGTGAAGCAGAAGTTAATTTTCGAAAATACCCAGGAGTTAGTCTTTCGGGCTCGTTTATTGATTTGTTTTTGGTAGGTTCAAGATTCTGCGCCTGGAAGAAGTGAAAGACTGAGGGGAGTCTTCCGCACCGGCGCCAAGACTTTAGTGGGTTGCTGTTAAAGAACTTAAATTAAGTTACTGTAATAAGGAAACCCTGTTAAATAGACTATATACCCCCATTATGGTAACCTAAAACTCAGCTCCCTGACAGCAACCCAGTTTGGACTTGGGCCGATTGGACCGTCCTGCAGTGTCGGCTGCGGTCCTAAAGTCTGTCAGCTGCACGGCTGAGCAACATCTTTGAAGAGCAAGGGTTTTATTATAAATATACAATATCATGTAATATAAATATAATATAATATAGTATAATACAATACAATATATAAAGTCCTCCTGCGCTGGTGGAGGGTGCACTCATCCAGCGCCCCGAGATCGGTGGCACTCAACCACTTCCCCACTACAAACTTTGCCCGAGAGGATAGGTATACCATAGTCAATAGTTATGTTCTGTGCGATTGATCCTGCCGGGCCTCCCTGTGGATTTTTGGGAAAGCATCGATGTCTGAAACGCATAGTCCTGCTGAAGCCCAGGCTCCATATTCTCTGCTGAGGCCCTGCATTCTCACGGCAAGCCGATCTTATCACTCCTACTTCATGAGTGCTCATGCAGTCGCATTCCAAAAACTGGTGTTATTCACGCGACTGTTGGCATTGGCATGCTGCACTAAGTCGTGTTTCGTGGTGCCTACTCTGTCTGCAAGTTGAAACCGTTGTCAGGCAACAAGTTCTTAACACATCGTCCTGGTGGGGTGCAGTGGTTTTCGGGCTTAGGGCTTGGGGTTCTGTCTGGTTTTGTGTTCAGGGAGGTATAGGGCTTATGTAAACACAAAGCCTCCAAACATCCACCAGAGACCCACACCTCTTAAGCTCTTCAGTAAGCCGTGCACCTATTGCAATTGTACCCCGGATCGCTCCAATATCTAAGAAGTACGGTTGGAGGGAACTTGGGCCTTCTGGCCACGAACGTGAAAGCTATGCCAGTGAAGCGCTGCTACTTGAAAGCCTAGCTCCTCGAAGGACAAACGCATCTGTGGGCTGGTTCGTGTTTTAGGCTAAACAGCAGGACTCCTTCTCCGAGACTATACGGTGCTGATTGCAAATCTCTCTCTCTCTCTCTCGCTAGCTCCCTGTCTGTCTTCTCTCTCTCTCGCTATCTCCCTGTCTGTCTTCTCTCTCTCTCTCTTGACTTTCTCTCTAAAACTATTTTTGTATACGCCCATTCCTACATACACGCAGAACTCATCGAACGTCTGTCGAACTGACATGAATACTGTAAGGTTAGGAATCGCATCCAAGAGCCTATGCCATTGTTCATCGTAACAGCGACAAAAACAGCAACCCAATAACCCAACCATAAAGCAACAACAGTCATAAAACGGCTATGAGTACTACCCATGATGAACATGATAGTCAAAGATAGGAGTTTCAGCAACAAAGCAGAAAGAGCAATAGCCATCAAACTTCCGAGACGTCGGCAGGGGCCATCCCAGGGCTTCGCCAGAAGCAAACCGCTCCTCCAGGGGTGTCTGGCTTGGGGTTTGGGGTTTGGGGTTTGGGGTTTGGGGTTTGGGGTTTGGGGTTTGGGGTTTAGGGTTTCGTTTCCAAGGAATGTGGACAACGCAGCTGGCAATTATCGGAGTCTGTGTATGGAACCAATGTCTGGAGCCATCTATCTTTCGAAAACCCAGGGTGTCTAGAAACATACCGGCTTAGGCTGCTGAATCTGCAAAGAGCAGAGTAGCACGTGTGTAGACGCGCTTGGAGTCCAAAGCGTGCAAAGGCGCAGGAATCTCACCCAACAGCGAAAGGTTTAGGCGCTGAAGCACTAAATCGCCCCCCCTTCAAGAAAAAAGACACCCTAAACCCTAAACCCTAAAAGGGATTGAGCCTGAGTCCCTGGAATGGCTGCCAGCGCCACGGCGACAGCGCTGGAAAGGATGCATGCATAACCTGGGCGACGAGGGCTCCAAGGTTTAGGGTTTAGGGTGGTTTTGGGGGATTTAGGGATAAGGGCGACGAGAGTTCGGTAGAACCTTCTAGAGCGTGTAGGTGGGGCCGGGTAGGGGTTTCATGTAGAGCTTAGGTCTTCAGGAAGCTGTAGGGTTTAGCAGGCTTAGGGTTTGGAGGTTCAGGGCTTAGGGGGTTTCCTTCTCTGGACCAAACCGCAGAGACCCACAACACTCGTCCCCTTCGCTTCCCCGAAACCCAATCCCGGTTACAACACCCGCATCAGATTAAACAAAATACCCTAAACCCACCAAATCCCCAAACAACCCTTGAACAAACCCTGAACCTGAAACCCCAAATCCCACAAAAAACCCTCGAACCAAAAAATCACCCAGCCGCCTTCAGGGCAGATGATCTGCGAGATCACGGCCACCACCAAAGCGACTGAGAGCCTCGAAAATGGGCGGTTTAGGTTTTAGGCCTTGGGGGGTTTGGGTTAAGGGGTTCAGGGGTTTAGGGTTTAGGGTCTAGGGGTTTTGGGTTTTGGGATAAGAACCTACAAAAAAGTTAGGTTACGGTAGTTTATGGTAGGTTTTATTGTTTCGGACTTAGAGGACGTAACCCTGCGAAGCCCTAAGCTTGAAGGTCTCGGGCTCTAAGGTTGCAAGGTTTCGTTATTTGTTTGTTGTTGTTTAAGGCTCTTTTCGTCTAGTTCTTTGTTGTTAAAGGCCCCGTTCGTTTAGTTGTTTTGTTTAAAGGCTCTTTTAGTTTAGGGTTTAAGGTCCAGGGTTTAGAGGCAACCTTTGGCAGTAGTTGCATGTCGATTCCTTAGTTCAGGGGTTTCAGAGCCTGGGAGCAGGAACCTGAGCGCATACTGCAGGTCATCGAAAAAACGGAGCTACATGAACAGGGATCAGAAGCAAGGCTCCCTAAACGCCAAACCCCACATGGGTGTTGCAGGGCTGTCAAGGGCTCTATGTCGTGAAGAATTCAGCTAGACATCTACGAAAGCAACGCAGCGATGCTCAACTCTTCGTTTCAGGGGTTTAGGGTTTAGGGTTTAGGAATATCTGAATAACGCCTACCTTGACGCGCCTATGCTATCGGGGCCCCAGAAAACTAGATTAAGATCAGAATCCCACAAGATAAAGAGTCCTTGCGCTCAATATAGGATCATGAGAATGGGGTTTTGGATAGTTTGTGATAGGTTAAATTTGCCCACACTTAGGAATCCAAGCAATACGATTGGTAACTTCCCCGACCCGATTTTTCATGTTTCTGTCCGCCAATGCTTCTCCTCATCCAGTGACGGATAGAGCTCTACAGACTCGCCCGGCTTGTCTCGTTCTAGCAAGCCCTTGATGCGAAAAGCTCGACTCCGCTTCTTGAGAGACATGCCAACGGACCCAGTGAACTACACCCTAAACCCTAAAATCCCGAAGCCCTAAACCCATCTGTCGCATGGCAGTCCGGCAGTCAACGAGGCCGCCCCACTTAACCCTAAGGCTCAGAACCTGTAAACCTTATGCAAGGGTTTAGGGTTTGTTCATGAAGCCGCTTTCCTTAAGGGCCTCATTCAAGGCTGGGCTGCTTAGTCACTAACTAGGGGTGTACGGTTAAGGGTTTAGGGTTTAAGTCAACCCGTTAATTCTTGGTGCCAAAAGGAAAAGGCAGCCCAACACCTTGCAGCCCTAAGCTCGAATTGTAGACTGCGTATAGAACCCACATGAAGACCCGATATAAAAGAATAGAAAAGCTGCCAATGCCCAAGATGCGTGATGGCGTAGTCCGCCAGGGAGTGTGTCCTCGGAAGAGTTTGCGCGTGCTTCGGGTATCGTTGGTAATTCTCCAAATTGGGGTCCCTTTTGAGGTGCCGTACTATTTAGGGCATCTTGAAAGCAACCCTGATTTAGGGAATTACTCATCTAGGGCTGACGGGTAAGGATTCGGGGCTCAGGATCTAAAGTCTCAGGTTCAGGATTTCAAACTTGTTAAGGGTTTAGGGTACCTCGTCGTTAGTGTTGAGGGCTTCATGAACGGTTTAAGTGGGTCTCAAAGGTGGAAAAGTCAGGGTTTAAGCTTCAGGGCTCTGGACCACAACATGTTGATCAATCCCTGCCCGAACATATCAATTTAGGGTTGAAGTTCAGAGTTCGGGGTATGCTCTATCCCCTATCATAGGGCTATTTTTGTTGCGAACATTTATGGATTGGCCCTGTCCCTAAACCCCAAACCTTAAAGCTTGAGCTTGAAAAACTACGGAAACTAACAGAGGCCTGGCTGTAAGAGGGCTTTAGGGGTTTAGGCTTCAGGGGCTTCAAGGCTTGAGGTTCTCAGAAGCATCTGCCACATCATGCTTCCAACAGTTAACGTCGGGCCTTAAGAATTATAATACGGTTTCGAGGTATGTCATACTATCATAATAACAAGGTAACAATCAGAATGAAGCCCCAAAATAGTATTGGTAATTATTCAGGCTTCCAACATTTCTCTGCTTCAGCAGAAAGATGTTGATACAAGGAGTCGGACTGAACCCTCCCAAACAAGCCGCGTGCTCTAAAGGGAAGCGCTTGCCATCGCAGGCTTCTGAAGGATTCTCATGGATTGCAGAGGTCCGGGGCTTCACCTTCGACGCCCCTTTGATTCACGGTCTGGGCGCCGCGGCATGCATAAGCACCCGAGAGGCATCGTGATCCTGTTGGCCTGGATGTCCTGGCTGGCCAGGGCTGCTGAACCCTGGTGGTGGCCCGAATTGAGGAACTTGTCCGGCTGCGGCGGCAAAGAGAGCATTGGGCGAGACACCATCCACAGCCAGGCACGGATCCACAACTACTTCGATAAAAATGCGCTATATAGCTATCATCATGTCGTTATAGTGGCCCTCATCACCATCATCATCAACATCACGCCGGCATCGTCATTGTGTCGGCAGCAGCTTGTCGCTTGTCGTCATAATTATGTTAAATCCCCCCTGCACCCCCACCCAAGTTCCAAATCCAGCTCCGAAATCCAACCTCCGAAGTCCACTGCGCAGTTTGCTTCCCAGGAGATGCCCATGGACAACCCCCCAAACACTATCTGGTACTATCACCCATAATAAGACCTCCAGCACACTCCAAAGCAGGCTTGTATACCTGCAACAAAGCCCCACATACAAAGAGCATTCCCAAGAGCTGCCCTAATTCCTAACCCCAACGAGCTGCTTGCGGCTACGGGCGTCTCGGGAGTTTACAATCCCTTTTTTTATGGCCATTTTCTCCTCAGCATCGCTTACGGAGTTTAGGGGTTCAGGGCTTTAAGCCTGAACGATTCGAAAAAAGGGTCAATCCGGAGCCTCAAAACACCCAAGTGTAAGGGCCTTAATAATTAGAATGGGGTTTGCGGGTGTATTATACTATAATCATAATAAGGAGCCCCCAAAATAGTGCGGGTAATTATTCAAGCCCCTATATTGCCCCACGGAGCCCTCTCAAGCCCGAAAACCAGGCCAAAAACCCTGTAAAAGAATACCCGCAGCCATAGCCCAGAGCTTCAGCTACATAAATAGCAGGTTAAAAAACAAATATGCTGTACCCCAGAAACCTACTATTCCACGTACCCAAACCCGAAACCCATGAACCCTAAAACGCCTAGTAGTCAGACGAGTGCTCTGCGGCCCGGGGCACTTTGTCGTTGTGTCGTCGCCGCTGAAAACACCAAACTCTTCGAGGTCTTCCTTGGGCGGCTTAGAGGCTGAGGGGTTTAGGGTTTGGACCCTAAGCCCCTAAACCCGAATCGTTAAATCCTAATCTCGTAATGAAGTTGCCCGCATTTCGGATGTCCGCTTGAAGGTTTAGGGTTTGGGGGCTTTCGATGGCCGGCCTGAAGTTTGAAGGTTCGGTTGCGCAACAAATGAGGACAGTAGTAGTAAGAACAGTAGGACTAGTGGTAATTTGCTATACTAGTAACCATGACCTATGCTGGGATTCTGTGAATTCAACTGCCTCCTCTTCATCCCCCACACACCCAAATGCTCCTCTAGTTTTCGACTCGCTTTCAAAAACACCCAAACTCTAAACTCCGGGACCTTTGAGACAACCTAGACCCGGATGAAGTTCGGTGAGGGTTTAGGGTTTAGGATAATTGCAAGTTGCTTGTTGCTTTCTCAGCTCCCAAGCTTAGGATCAGTGTAGAGTTTGGGTAAGGGTTTGGGGTTTAAGGTTTACCTGGACCCGAAGAGAGCTCGCTTGCGATCAGAGGGTGCGGGACGCGACGGTCCAATACCTCATGCATGCTCTGCAAGACCACTGCAAGATGTTCCTCCCTTTCGGAGGCTTTTCTGGCAACCTGCTTCACGAGGTCCGGCACTGCGAAGATCGCTTGTACGGAGGCGTTGATGAAGCAGGAGTTGCCTAGGTTGTGGAATCCGACCTCTGGCACGACAGCAGCCATCGTGGTATCGAGCGAGAGTAGGAACACAGAGGGTTGTCTAGCTTGATAGCTTGAGAATGCTGCATGCAAGAAACAAGGAAACTCTTGCCGGAAACTGGGGACATGCTCGCCGCACGGCACTAGAAGCTGTTGTTTCTGGACAATCTGCTGCAGTTAGCTGCGGAAGTGGGGACATCATTAGACAAACCTAGTTCACGACTGCTGTCCTTCTGTGCCGCCGATCTTGCCCGCGATGATGCGTCCTTTCTGGCGACGTTGAAGGCCGCGGTACCGTGCGCGAGCTCAGCGATGTGCGCAGACAAGTTGTGCTGTTGCCTGAGAAGCGCTGTAAGTTCATCTGAGGCGTCGGCTTCGATTGCTTCTGTCTCGAGCTCGCTAGTTGTCGAGCTTGCCTCATGGTTGGCTTCACGTTGGACAGAAAAGGACTACAAATCGGCATCCTGATCAAACAGGCATGACTGCGAAAGTCTTTTGGGACACCGCCTCGAAGATACGGGTGCATAAACAAGCAGGCATGACTATGGGATCACTTGTGAAGTCGCGTTCGAGGCGGTCGGTCGCGGCCGTGTGTTGCACACGCAACCACTGCCGGCTCGCCGACATGCTTTCGTCACAGTCGCGAACTGCAGCCTGAACAACAGGTTGCTGCTGAAAAAATCTTGGACACCCTGTATGTGTCATGTCTCTCACTCGAACCAACCTCCCGTGCTGCTGGCTGAAGTCGTTGTTCCTGTGGGAGCGGCCGGATTGTGCACGCGAGCCTTCATCGCTGTCACAAAGTCCTCGGCTCGCATGGGTTTCTCCGAAACCGCGGCGCGAGCCACAAGTTCAGCGACATGTCCCGTGTAGAACGTGTTCTTCGCGGAGGTCAGGAACATGAAACTGCGGAAGGGGCTTTGCTCCTTGGATAGCCAGGCGTGGAAACGCCGAGCTGCGTTGGCGACCTCGTCCTCCGTCGGGTCGGGCTTGGCTTCGGCAGTCTTCTGGCGTTTGGCTTGTCGGAAGCTTCCCGTATCTCGTTCCGTTTGACTGCCTTTGCCCAGATTGGGGGTCTGGAGAATCGGTTCCAGGTCCGTCACCTCGGCTTCGATCTTGCGGTACAAGTCCGGGTTCAGGAGCTGCTTCATGTGATCCGTCTTGAAGTGTGTCACTGCCGCCATGAGGGCCGCCACAGTTAGGCTGATCCCAGCACCGATGTGCCACTGGTCACATGGAGCCCTAAACCCTAAACCCTAAACAATGCTATGATTACATTCTCTGCAATCAGGCGTTCCAACGCCTATCCTATGGACCCTGACCCTTCCTTCTGGGAGCCAAGCTTTGGGTTCAGGGTCTAAGAGCACATGTGGGTCACAACAACATGCTACAATGCCAGAAACCTGCAGGAAGGTAGACTTGAACTGAAGCTAAAGCTACAAGTATGATAGTGAAGCAACTACTCATGCTGATCGTCGCTTCTGTAGGAAGCATGAACAGTCAGACTCTTAGCAGGAAGATCTTCTTCTAAATCCGACAACTGTAGGCACTCGCTTCGGAGCCGGCTAGTGACTATTGATGCTATATATTCTCTCGGAGTGAGCATGTAAGGTTGAATGTTTAGGGCTTCTAGATTCATTTGGGGGGTCAAGGTTCAAGATTTACCTTGATTGAAATAGCAGCACTCTTCGTAAGATCCGACGAAAAGGAAACGTGCGTTGTGGCTGCTTTGGGTCAGGTTCAGTGATCTCTCTCCCTCTCTCTCTCTCGCTCGCTCTCTCTAAACCTTGAAACCCTGCCCCAAACCCTGAAGCCCCAAACCTTAAAACTTGGGGTTTCCACCTCGGTGGTTCATAGTCTGGTACTCTAGGGCAAACTCACGCCCCTAAACCATACCCTAAACCTCGAACTTTGACCCTTCAACCCGGAATCTTTGTCGATATGGCCAGCGTCTGCAGCTAATATGGGGGCCTGACTGATCCGCACACAGTCGTGGTTTTGGGGTATATCATCGTATGCGTCGTATGATTGTATCCACGAACCCTAAGGAATAGCATTAGTAGCTATTTGGAGGTTTCCGAAAATAGGGGGCCCTAATGTAGTAGCCTAAATAGTAGGTTCCTTTATTACAAGGACCCCAAAATAAGGTACCCCTTCTATTCGGACACTCCCATTTGGTTGCTTCTGTATTTGATCTGCTGCGTTCTTTTCACAGCCGAGAGGCATTGCTCGGAGTGAGGCTAGCCGCAAGCGGAAAGTAGACCTATTGCGAGTGCAGAAACAACTTTATGTAGGGGCCTTGGCTTTCGGGCTGGTTACAGTATAACCTTGGTAAGGAAATCTCAGGAAACGGTAGGTTTTGAGGCTTGTAGTGCAGACCTTCACAGCTAAAATATTTGGAATAATGCCATGACTGCAGTGGCATAGGGACTTTGACGGAGATGTTACCCGCCGTCTTTCAACGCCGAGGACCCTGAACCTGAAAGTTCGACGCCTCCGCCTTGTACAACATAGCCGCGCCACTAAACGGCCTACCTGGACGCTAAGAAACCTACGTTTTTGGGGCGCCTTCGTATCAAATCTTATATAAGTCCTTCCACAGATAAGTTATTCGGGGCTAAGGGTAACAGTTTTTGGTACAAGGGCCAAAAACTCTACAAAACCTAAAACCCCGAAACCCTCAAACCGTGAAACCCATACCCCAAAACTCTAAACCGAAACCACCGAAACCCTCAAACTGTAAGCCCTAGACCCCAAAACCCTAAACTCCTAAACCCAAACCCCGTATAGATCCCTTTAAATAAGCCCTTCAAGGGACCCCCTGAAGGAACCCAAAACCCCTAAACCCCGAATTCATCGATGCCAAGGCGCGACGCCGAGGGCGCTGTCAACGGCCAACGCGGCAGCCATGATCAGCGGCTTCATGCAAAGCCTAGGCGAGCAAAGGGCCTTGGGGTTGTCGGTTTAGGATTTTGGGTTTGAGGTTTGAGGTGTAGGGTCGGTCGGTTTAAGGGTTTGGGCCGGTTTTGGGTTTGGGGTTCAAGGTTTAGGGTTGTCGATGTAGGGTTTAGGGCTTGGGGTTTAACTAAGGTTTAGGGTTGTCGGTTTAGGGTTGTCGGTTTAAAGTTTAGGGCCTTAGGGTTTAGGGGTTTAGGGCTCGGTGTTTGAATGCTTTGTTCAGCGCCTGTCCTCTAATGTTAAGGGTTTCGTGGGTTTCGAACAGAGTTCTATACGGGGTATATTAAGCTACAAGGCATTGGAAAATTCGGCTTGTAGTTTAGAGGTTCTAGGAGTCCAAACACAGGCGTTCACTGACACGAACACCTGGGTCATCTCAACTCCTAGAGGTCCTAGACCCTAAACTCCTCTACCCTAAACCCCCAAGCCCTAAACCCTAAACCCAAAATTACTAAACCCTAAACCCAAAATTGCTAAACCCTAAACTTGGCCCTAAACCGTAAATTACTAAACCCTAAACCCTAAATTGCTAAACCCTACACCCTAAACTACTAAACCCTGAACCCTCAATTACTAAACCCTGAACCCTAAATTACTACACCCTAAACCCTAAATTACTAAACCCTGAACCCCAACCCCAAGACTCTCCGCAACAACGGGTCCGACAAGCCTGAACCCTAGACTTAGATGTCCAGAGCCTCAAGCCCGCAAGCCGAAAATCAGGAATATCCTGACCCTAGAAGGGTTCGTGAAAATTTAAGGGTTCCTCTACGGGCTCCTTTAAGGGTTTAGGGTTTAGGGGTTAGGGCTCCAAATTTAAGAGTATAAGGGCTCCCTTGAGGGTCCAGGTCTACTATCCGAAACCCGATTACCCAACTATTGGGTCCTTTGGACCAAAGGACCCTAGGGTAAAAGTCGAATCCCCAAGCACTGAAACCTAAATCCCAGGCTTTCGTGATTCGTTGGATCCGAAGTGTCAGCCTCAAAACATTGGAGTCCAAGTCAGAGCACCAAACCCCAGACCCTAAAACCGACTTGGAGGTCCGGGGGCTTAGTAAGCAGCTATTCTATAGAGTTAAGTATCATAACCCCAGTTAGGATCCCTACTAGGATACTTATAAGCCTACTTATTACTCATTTACTAAGTCCCCCGACCCTCCAAGCAACCTGACAACTGGAGACTCTACACCCAAAGCCCGGAAACCTACAGCCCCCGGCCCTAAGTAGGGCCTCGGGAGCCCGCCACAAGGAAATAAACAGCCGAACAAAGGCTCATAGAAAGGCTCTAATGAAGGGGGCCTGAATAATTAGAATGGGGTTTTGGGGCCCATTCTACTATAATTATAATAAGGAACCTCCACAATGGTATTGGTAATTATTTAGGCCCCTACATTAACAGGTGCTTGCTGAAGGTCTGAATTTGGAGGGTTCGTGCTGGCATTTTGCTATCGATGTCTTCCCAGGTCAGTGCCTCTGCTGTGCCTGCAATTCACCTCTGAGTCTTGGTCCGCACCCATCTGTCCCTCATGTCGCTCGAAACCACTAACTCTTGAGCGGTGCCACCTTCCCACGATCGCAAACTGCAACGTCTCGTCCTATTGTGCTTCGATCTTCCTCAAAAAAAACTGTGAGACTGGATGATACTGAAGATGTTCTCTTTTGAAAGTGTGTTCATCTTGTTCTGGTCTGTTTTCAAGCGTCGTCAACCGCCCACATGGCCAGCACTGCAGTTTCATGCGAGCTTTTCAGAAAGGGAACCCTCGGGACTGCTCTTACCATCTGTTCCCTAACCCCAGCCCCAAACCCGAGCCGAGGCACGAACTGTCCAACCCGACCAGGGGTTTAGGGTTTAGGGTTTAGGAGCACCATAATTATGGACCCTTCCGCGCCCGGAGGCAAAATGCTGACCTGCGAACAAATCACGCCTGGGCAACGACCACGAAGTTCATGCCGCTACCTGAAGCTGCAGTCTTTTCGGTATTTTGGGCTCGAGTTCAACTACCCGACATGCTGTGGATTGGGTCCTTCGTTTGTCCGGTGGGGGTGTTTGACCGGTGGGAGTTGCTTGGAAGGTTGGTTCGAGGCAGAAGAAACTATTGGCAAGGGCCTACCTGAAAAGCAATTCCAATCCGAAGAGAAAACAAACGTGAACCCCAAACCCTACATCCTAAACCCTGCAGAGCTTTTCTTCTTATGCTGTTGTTCAGACAAAGATATCGAACAGTGGTGTTGGGGGTCAAGCCGGCAGGTCGCCATGGATAGGGTGAGGAGCCGAACGAACCACTGAACCTTCAAGTGGCCCTTGAAAGGGTGCTACATGCATCATGAGGGTTCTATAGGGTTTAGGGTTGTAGTGCTTCTATGGAGGGTTATAGTGCTTCTATGGAGGTTTAGGGGTTGTGGATGTTTTAAGCACAGCGGCTTAGGTCCATGCCCTGCCTGCCACCCTGCAACTTCTGTCCCAAAACAGCGGCGCCGAACAACTTAGTAGAAGCCCCAAAACTGGAATCCTGAGAGTAAAGAATTAGCAATCCCAGCACTACTTGTCCTTAATCCGGTTTCCAACTCTTGGGGCGTTTCCCATAAATACTGCAAGAAAAACAGGCCCGTCCAAGATCTAGAGCCAAACATAAAACCTTACTTGGAGGGTTGGGGGACTTAGTAAGTGGGTAAGAAGTAGACTTCTAAGTACCCTAATAGGGATGCTAATTAGGGTTATGTTACTTATAGCTGTACAAAATAACTACTTGCTAAGTCCCCCGACCTTCCCAGTAGACGATGTCCGGTGTACGCTTTACGATTTACGGCGCACGGCTGTGAGTCTTGAACCCCCAAGCCTAGACTCTCAAGCCTTAAATCCTACATCCTAGACTTTAATATAAAGACTTGATAGTGAGAAAAAGGTTTCGTAGCAAATTATGCTATAACTATCTTCAGGAACCCTCAAACCCGAACCCTAAATCCGGTCGAGTGTCCGATGTTCTTTGCCGCCAGCGCCGCTATCGCAGTCGCCCTTGTCTTCAGGAAAGCCCAAGGTTTATGGTTTTCGGGCCCAGGGTTTTGGAGTTGTGGGTTTTCGGTTTAGGGTTTGGGTTTAGGTCTACGGTTTTTGGGTTTAGGCATTAGGGGGTCTAGGTGTTTTTGAGGTCTAGCGTCCCCAACAAGATAGCATGCTAACAGTTGGGGTATACGGTATACGATATCGTATACGTATATTCAAAGGACTGTCAGGAACAGAATCGGTATCTCTTCTAGCCCCAATGTTGGCTGCTCCTGTACAGGGCATTCTTGTCTTATGTATCGCAGGTTCGCCTTACACTTGATAGGGGATCAGGGTTCTGGGCTTAGGGTCTCGGGTTTTAGGTTTGGTATTTAGGGCTTAGGCTCATGCTTACCGTGTAGGGCCTGCCTTGATTCAATACCCGCTTGAGCAACCGACCGTCTCTGAGCACTACTGTTGATGATATAAATCCTGCATTACCTCAAGGGCCCTGAGGTATGGGAAGTATGGTATATTCCTAATTTTGGGTACTGCAGGACTTATATCATCCACGGTAGCAGTCTCGTCTTCTCGTACGACTTCCTGGTAAGCCTCTGCTTCCAGGTTGTCGAGGTGTAACCATAATAAGGAAGCCCCTAAACCCTAAACCCTAAACCCTAAAACCCCCCAAAATAGTATAAGTAACTATTAAGGCCTCTATATTAACGACTCTGGCTTAGGGCTTGGGGTTTAGGTTTAGGATTATATGGGTAGTTCTCTACATTGGGGTCCTTTTGATAAGGCGCCGGGCCCAAAAAGGGACCCTAAGTTAGAGAATTACCCTTTTGCGGGTTAAGGCTGACAAACTATGATGGTTCAGCATCGAAGTTTTTCCGATGATACGAGAGGGGTGAAGGACGCTCTGGGAAGAGAGCGCTGCCTCGACTTGCACCGCACCGTTGCGTCCACGGCTAGGGACACACAGCGCCACCCGAAAGCTTTTCCACCCAGAGTTTGTAGTTAGGGTGTTTAGGTGTTTAGGCCAAACGTGGCTTAACGGTTTTGGGGTTAAAGGGTTTAAGTTTAGGAATTCAGGATTATGGGTAGCGTTCAGGGGTTTGGGCTTAGAGGTGTGAGGTGTTACTTTCAGGTTTAAGGCATACCTTAATGATGCCCCGAAACCTGCCTTTTGAAGGACCACGAAAAGGAAACCATAATAAGCAACCAACAGAAGTGGGTTTGCAAGGGTTTAAGTTTTTGGAGTTTGTGTTGGGCTTCCCTCGCAGGGGGCCTACTCTAGGAGATGCCCCAAACTGAGGCTGCAACGCATGCTCCCAACCTGCCCGGAAGCGTTAAGGATTCAAAAGGGTCTATAGGGTTTAGAGCTGTTAAGGATTCAAAAGGGTTTATAGGGTTTAGAGCTTCGGGGTTGGGGTCATGAACCGGGAGTTAAAATTGAATCTGCACTTTGTAAATTTAATGTTGCTTGCGAGTTTCTCTAGGCGGCGTTCTCTAATCCTGCTGGGTTTATGGCTTATGACTGAGAGTATCCTAGACAATAAGCTGAAGGAGTGGAGAATAATGTACTATGGCCACGATAAGGAACACAACAACTGGTTACTAGCTAGTTTTGGTTGACCTTCGTGCCTGCCATCAACCGTCTTTAGTCTGACCTGTGGCATGCCTCAGTAGATCGATATGAACCGCACTAGTAGGGCTTCGAATGCCCACAAAGCTCCATTATGTCCATGCTCCTTCGGAATACTCGTGGCTCCGCAGAACCTTCTTGAGAGAATACCCGTGGCTCTGCAGAAACCCTCTTGAGGGCTTGGTGTCTGTGCCGGGCTGGAGAGGTAGTAAGCCACTCTGGGGCACCAGAAGGCCCTCAGCCGAGGCAGAGGTGCATCTGTCGTGTCCAAGGTCTCCAGACGGCAGTCTGAAACCAGTTCTGGCCACCAGCAGTTGCAAATGCAATCAAAACTCAACACCCTTACATATCCGTCATGCAACCTGATCAGCTGAAGATGTAAGTTGCTAGCATGCCAGGTATAAGCTTTGTTTGCGTCTACCCCTGGCTAAATCCCAAATCTTACAGGGAACGTGTATGTGTATATATCTATATATCTCGACATATGTCAGCGTCTTTCTGCCAATTGGGACATTTCGAGTGCCGGAAAACGTTAGCTCCCAAACCCCTTAAACCTAAAGCCCTACATGGGTTCAGGGTTCAAGGGTTTAGGGTCCAAAAATCATAGCCTGAATCCCTGAACTGTAAACTCCAACCGGCGAGCCCCAAGTCCTAAGCCCTAAAAACGCCAAACCCAACCCCTCTCAAGCGAAAACCCTCATCCCCAAAACCCTGACACTGAAAGCCCTCCCCCCCCCCCCCCCCCCC
>CAJNDV010026891.1:110870-131573 GCA_905221635.1 Symbiodinium sp. CCMP2456 | reverse complement strand
ACCCAGGGTGTTTTTTTTTTTGCTCCCGCCCCGCCGATAGGCAGGGGAAGGAGAAGCGCCGATGGCCGCCGGCGCGGGGCCGGAGCAAAAAAACAAACACCACCCAGGGACCCAGGGTGTTTTTTGTTGCTCCGGCCCCGCCGATAGGCAGGGGAAGGAGAACCCGCCGAAGCCGGCGAGCCAATAACAAAAAATGTCTGGTGTACTACATTGGGTCTAAAAAGACCCGGCGGGGCCACAGCAAAAAAAACACCACTTCCCTCCAAGTAATGTCCGGTTAAGGCTTCAGGGTCGTCTACGGCCCAAGCTCATGGTGAGGGTTTAGGGTTTAGGGTATACTTCCCCACGAAGCCAGCCACAGAACAAAAAGCTTAACCTTCCAGATTACTGCACAACCAACTATGAGAACCCAGCAAGTTTTGGAGGTTGGGTATTGGAGAACTCAACTAAGTACATCTATCAAGCTGCCAAATCCAGTAGCTTGAATTCACGAAAGCTGAGCTTTCCAGGCCTACTCTAGATGTTGCCATTCAAACGGTTGTTCTTGTTGCAAAGGGATGCTTAGGGCTGAGGGTTCTATGAGCTTAGAAACGCGCGTTTTGGTTGTGAAGGGAAATTAGCAGCAATCTTCCTTCGCTCAGATCCTAAGGCCTGAGCAAAAACAAAAAACGTAACACAGCCCTGAGGCCCAAAGAAAAGGTGCTTCTGGCCTCCAGACATGCCAGAGATGATCACTGCGACAGTTGCCAACCTCACTTGAGGTCTGGATTAGGGTTTAGGGTTTAGGATTTAAGGTTCAGGCTTAGGATTTCGGGAGCTGGGGGCTTCAGGGTTGTGGTGTTTCGGGATTTGGTGTTCAGGTCTGGGGTCTGGAGGTCGGGCTCGCGGGCTTTGAGATCTCACGTCATCCTCCGAGAACCCTAGAACTTTTTAACCCTAACGCTTTCAAAGTGCACTGGACTACTGAAAAGGCCAAAGACAAAAACATGAATACAAGGGCCCTCAGGGTTTGGTCTTAGGGGAAGGTAAACAATCTAAATCTAAAGTCATCCTGGTCCTGACACCTCAGCACAAAATCCGTAAATCCTCTAAACAACCATCCCTAAAACCCTGAACGCTAAACCCGTAAATGCCCTAAACAACATCCCGCGTTTTGAACCAAGGAGAAAACGGAAAAAAACGTTTGCTTCATAATGGTTCCTTTAAGTAAAAGGTACCCCCCCATAAAGATGTTTAAGTACTGCTGATGATAGAAAACCTGCATCACCTTAAGGGCCCTAAACTATGGGAATTATGGTACATTCCTTATTATGGGTAATGCAGGGTTTATATCACTAGCCGTATGGTACTTCAGAAACCGGGTTTGTAGGGGAAGCCTGACCTCAGAGCACAAAGTTCGGTTTGGGGCCTTGGGTTGTGTGGTTCGAAGTTTTGAAGCTTAAATGGTCTTGGGTTCGGGACTTCTTGGCTTCGGAGTTTCTTGAGGGTTTATAGGTTGTAGGCTTCTGTGGGTTTGGAGTGTAAGGTTGTCAAGTGCGTCGGGAGCTAACTGCCCCTGTATTTGTGGGAAAAAATCTGAGCAAGAAACCTTGTCCACATGGCTTCTCCAAGTGCTACGAGGGTTGCGGCGCTATCAATGGTATTCGCTACTCGTGGGCTTCTGATGTGCTTAGAAAACTTGTTTCCACTGGTTACCTCGAACACGGTTGCTTCGCATGGGCTGAGAAAATCCAGCTTAAGGTTAACAGTTTAGGGTGTTGGATTCGTCAGTTCAAAGTTCAAGACGTCACGAGACTTACTCACTCTTCGCTGTGAGTTTAGCTGCCCTTATCGGGTGGGAAGTATCAGTACAACTTGTGACTAGGCTCAAAGAGCGTGGCTTCGATGACCATAGCAGCCTGCCTAAAGCCCTTAGCGCGGCCAGTCGTTTCTCTTTCTCTGAGCCCTGAACCCTGGACCCCAAGCCATAATCTCCAATAGACCCAGAGAGCCTTATACCCCTTAATTAAGGAACATACCTTTAAAAATCAGAATATGAAGCCCCTTATACTTTAAAGGTAGATTGCTTAATTAAAGGGTTTTGGGCTCTCTGAACCCCAAATCCGCTCGAAGGTGCTCATGGCGAGTAACTTCCAAATCAAACCCGGCCCTCCGGAGCTCTGAGAGGAGCTCCAGACTCCCGGCTACCCATAGGCCCCAGAGTAGTTCCTTTCTGTGGCTTCTTTTTAGGATCCTATTCGGTAATCCCCAAAAAGGGAGCTACTATGGGGCCTATAGCTCAAGATAGACTGGAAAGGCCTGAACTCGAAACCCTTATAAACCGCAAACCCAAAACCTCCAAAACCCTAAACCCAAAACCCTGAAGCCCTAAACCCTAAAACCCTGAAGCCCCAAACGCTGGACCCTAAAGCCTAAGACCCTGAAGCCCTAAACTTTGTCTCAGGCTTCTGCCAGAGCCCTGGTTCTTGAAGCGTCTCCGAGACCACGGGCTTCACATTGGAGAAAATGCCACCCTGGTAACAGGGGTTTAGGGTTTAGGGTTCAGGGCTTAGGGTTCAGGGTTCAGGGTTTAGGGTTTAGGGTTCAGGGTTTAGAGTTTAGGGCGCTACATGAAAGGTCGAAGGACTTAGTACGTAGTTCTTTTAGAGAGTTATAGGTATCATGAACCCAGTTTACGACCCCTACTAGGGTACCCTCCAAGTGGGAGTTCAAATTTCAAACAGTTACCTACACTGTCGTGGGGGTTCCTTTGTATAGTATAATCCTACTTGTCCGGTATCCTGGGAAATTACAGGTTAACCTTTAAGAGTATTTTGGGACAACATAATGATTTCAGTACCCCAACAAGGTTAAAGGTTACCTACTCTACTACTAGGTACTGCTCTAAGTTTTCTAAGTCCCTAGAGCCAAATGCTAATTATTCCGGCCCCTATCGTCAGACCATGCATGAGTGAAGTCTGGGGCTTTGGGTCTTCCAGGCTTCATGACAAGTCGGCTCCAACTACAGCAGTCAC
The DNA here is from genome assembly GCA_905221635.1 of Symbiodinium sp. CCMP2456. Lineage (NCBI taxonomy): Eukaryota > Dinophyceae > Suessiales > Symbiodiniaceae > Symbiodinium > Symbiodinium sp. CCMP2456. The sequence goes on along the minus strand of CAJNDV010026891.1, from coordinate 128,559 downwards.
TGTACAAGAAATGATCAGATAAGACAGGCCACGTCAGCCGGATAGCACCAAAAAGCCGGCAGTTTAGACTGCCTTCTAGCTAAGAAATGAGGGGTACCCAATGTTTTGGGATCAGTTCTGATTTGACTGGGTGGTTCGTTTCTTAATTCGGGTGTTCTCAAGCCTCGAAAAACCCTGAAATCAGAAATGTAGGGGGCTACGTTTCTTATTTCTAAGGCACAAGGGCACAGGGCAGAAGCCAACAATAGAAATCTAGGTGGCTACGAAGACTAATGTGTAATATGACACTGTTTTTGGCGGTGTCTGTCCAGCCTAATGGTTAAGGCCTATGGCTCAGTACCTAGACTTCCATAGGCTCGAGCCCCGGATAAGACATGGTGATGAACTGAAGGGTACCCTGCGATTCAGGAGCTGGGAAATATGGAAATGTGAAACCAAAAGGGAGGAAAGGAATAAAGGGTACCCAACGCTGGGAGCTGGCATTTCTTATCCAACAGATGCACTGTAACTACACCTTAGGGGCTGAGTACCCTAGCCCCAAAAAAGGTTAACCTTTGGAATCATAGTAGGATTGTATAAGCCCCAAAAGGTTCAAGGTTACTTACTCAGCCCCTGAGACACCATAAACCCTTTGACCTTAGGCCGAACAGTGAATACCTCGGCTCCACAAGACTACCTGGTTGGTATCTACTTTCTGAGCACATGGAGCCTCATATACTCCAAATTGTAAACGAGAGACATAGACAACCCTAAACCCTAAATCAATGTACCAAATATCCTAATGGACCTGAGGAATTGTTCATTACAACAGTTCTTCCGGCCAGAGCTGAAAACACAGTCTCATGAGCTGGCACATGCATCTTCTAGTTAAGTGGTCTGAGGTTTGGTTTGTGCACGTTTCAGGATTTCGGGCTTGGGTTTCGGAACGATTCGGTCAGAATAAGCTTTGTGGATGACAAACCTAAACTCCATGCAAAAGAAACCCTGCACCCAGAACCCGACACCTCGTCTAGGCGGCGTGTCGTTCGCTGTAGGAGTGGTCGCCCCGTGAGCCTCGTGGAGGGCAGACGGAGAGCTTTATGGCTTCGTGTTAAATGGCCGTACAAGGTTCTGGAGGGTTCAGATTGAATTTAGGGAGTTGGCGTGTTGGGTCCCGCGCCAACTAGGCGTAGGGCCCAGATGGGCTTGGCGGTTTGAAGGCTTACTGCTACCGCCACGTGAGACTATTGTCCTTGCATGATTTCAGGTTAGGGCTCCTCCTCCTGCTTCTCCTCCTCCGCCTCCTGCTGCTGCTCACTACTACCGCTCCTCCTCCCCTTCCGGCTACCACTACCACTACCGCTACGACTACCACTACCACTACTACTACTACTACCATTACTACTACTACTACTACGACGACGACGACGACTACTACTACTACTAACCACTGCTGTTACTGTTACGACTACAGTTGCGGACATTCGCTGCGGCTTGTTAGCGGAATCCTATACGACACTTAGGGTTTAGGGCTTAGGGCTTAGGGCGAGCGATTCGGAGTTTCGACTGGCATGTAAGACTAGGCTGTCAGCGATGCAACTCGAAAGTGAGTAGAGGTATTCTGCTTTTGGATCAACATCAGCCTTGTGGAGGCCGATTCTCCTAGTAGTGTAGCTCTCAAACCCTAGGCCCCGGACTGATCTGCGCACTCCAAACCCGGATATGGAGGCCCAAACAAGCCCATATAACTATTCTGTAGGGTTCCATGTTATAGCCACTGCCCAGGAGTTCCTTGCAGATCTGGCTGTTGTATCATCCAGAAACTTAGGGTTTTCAGGCTCAAGAAGTTACGGGTTTAGGTCTGAGTGGTTTAGGATCATAGGGTTTTTGGGATAAGTGTTTAGGACCTATAGATTTTACGGTGAAACATTTTCCAACACGAAGCCCACCCCAAAGCCTATGGCTAAGCTCCAAACTCGAAAGCACTCGGGTCCTGAAGCTGAGGCGCATGTAACCTCTATTATCCTCTCTGCAAAAGGTTTAGGGTCTAGGGTTTAAGGTTTAGGGCTTAAGGGGTTAAGGGTTTAGGGTTTGGAGGTTTAGGGTTTAGGGTTTTAAGTTTAGGGCTGCGCAACGGTCGACTGACCCTGAACCTTAAGGCGGCGCAAACACCCCCTTAATTAATTCCGAAAGCCAAGCCCTGCCCAACAGAAGACAGGGTACTGCCGGCTGCACGAAAGGGTCGCTGCTGGTACAGCGAAGCCTGGAGCCAGGTTTGCGGATTATACGGTGATGGGATTACGTTGCGTCCCGGAGATCACAGGAAACACATCCTGTATTCTGATGGTTCGATTCGATAAGCTGTGCTAGTTGGAGCCCATGTCGTCAGCAGATTCGTAAACTTTTGTGTATATATATATATATGTAGAAGACTTGCGCACTCTAGAAACTTAGTCTGACTCAACTCTGAGTACATAGATATGAAAAAAAGGAAGATGGCCGTACAGGAAGAGGATGGAGAAAGAGAGATGCAGAGAGCGTGAGTGAATGAACAGGTGTGAGTGAGTGAGTGAGTGAGTGAGTGAGTGAGTGAGGGATTAAGTTTGGGTGTCCAAGCTTTCCGAATGAAACCCACATTGACAGCTGCAACAACCTTAAATCCCTGTGGCGACAGGTTTTTCCAATCCGCGCAGACGACGACCCACAAAACCCCAAGCAGTTCACCACACCAACCCACAACCCCCAAACCCTCACCCCTAAAACCTAAATAATTAATTGCGGGTTTCCAAAAATAGGGGACCCCAAGATAGTACCCTAAACAATGGGATCCTTACTATAAGGACCCCAAAATAAGGTACCCACAATTTTCGGAAACTCCCAAATAGCAACAGCAAAGGACTCCTCTTGCGGATGGCGGTGGGTGGTGAAGTCATGCGACTATGAAGGTTTAGGGTTTAGGGTTTAGGGTTTAAGGTTTAGGGTTTAGGGTTTAGGGTTTAGGGTTTAGGGCCTCCCTGACGACCATTCAGCCTCTAACACTTTGAGCGAAAGGCTCTGAACCCCAAAATACCCTAACCCCCCAGGTACCTACTATATAGGGCCCTAGGGGCTCTAGTACCCTGTATAGTAGGTACCTGTGGGGTTAGGCATAATTCAAGGGGACTTAGTACATGCGAATACAGTACTACGGGTTTGCAGGGCAATACTAACCCTAAACCCTAAACCCTAAACCCTAAACCCTATTGGGGTGCCATATATTCAGACCGCTGGATAAGACACGGAACCAACAGGCTGAGGCTCCAAACTAAAAACATCCTAAACCCTAAACCTCTAAACCCTAAACCCCTAAACCCAAAACCCTAAACCCCCAAACCCTAAACCGCTAAACCCAAAACCCTAAACCCCTAAACACAAAACCCCTACACCCTAAACTCTGCAAACAGTGGGCTAATTTAGGAGCCATCACGACCTCGGGCTCAGGGTTTCAGGGCCTTGCGGTGTGGGCGTTGAAGATTTAAGCCCTGCAGCCCTGAAACTGCCAAACCCTAAAGAACGGCTTAGGGTTTAGGGTTTAAAGTCTAAGCCTGCAAACTTTAGAGCTCAAGATTGAGGGTATTGTGTGGGGGTTTGTACTATCAGGACACAACTCTGCCACGTGGCTCACTCCATCACGACAGAGGCCAGCGAAATCCCAAAGCGCTAGCAGCGCCAGCAGATACCACCGCCGCACATGTGCCATGTTGCATAACGAAGGCGAGGGTTTCGTGGGAGATACGCTGAAGAGGGAGGTGGGCTTAAGGATCTGATGACTTCGGCTTCTCTCTCTCTCTCTATATATATATATATATGTCTTATAGACTACATCCCTACTTAAACCCAGCACCCTGCCTATACCCTAAAGTCGCGACCTTCCTATGATTCCTGGCTATCGAAATCCCAAACCTTCACTGACACGCCACTTGACGGAAACCTTAGAAAGACAGACCGTCGATTCCTACCACTTTTGTCCTGCCGGCTGGACCTTAAATCGCTCAGTAAGGCGCCAGGGTTCTGGGTTAACGTGTAAATGGGCTCGGGGTCCAGGGTTGAGGCGGCTATCGTTTTTCATAAAACGCCCTGAGAGCCCAAAGCCACAAAGAACCCGGTGAGGTCACCAGGAACGATAGCTACAACACTTGTGGAAGCCCAGCCAGCGTGGAGTGCTACTGCTGAGGGCCAGGGATTCGTGGTACTCGGTACCCTCAATTCCCAGGCTTGGAACATACAAACTTCAAGGATGTGATGTGTCTGTCTGTTTCATTCTGCTGATGATATAAAACCCTGCACTGCGTTAAGGACCCTAAACTATGGGAATTCTGGTATATACCTTGTTCTGGCTAGTGCAGGATATATAAACAAATAAATATAAATAAATAAATAAATAAATAAATAAATAAATACATATATAAATATATATATATATATATATATATATATATGTATACTGTATATCTATATATGTATATATATATATATATAATCAACCGTGTCACCGGCTCTTAAAGCTCGAGACAGGTAGGTATGGAGGCTGATCGAACAGCCTCTTCCACCCTTTCTCTCGTTCCATACTTTTGCCGAGGCTTCTAGGCCCTAACCTCCTACGTTTCGTTCGAAGACCGCTACGAGCACATGGGAAGGAACCCATTTGAAACGGATTTCTGGGAGTTGATCACGGGGGAAGCGTCGGATTATCAGAACTCGAGCGACGTTCCGCCTCTTGAACCCCAAAATCCAGAGTCGTAGATGTTTCGTTTTTTTTTTTTTGCGAAAAGCATCGCGAAAAAAAACAAAAAACTGCAGGAAGCCACCAACACTGCCAAGGAAGCCGTGCAGTTAAGCCTTAGCAGTGAAAGAATGAAAGCAAGCAACAAAAAAGCTTAACAACGGGGGTCTGCTTAAAGCGTCCGACTCATTTTGACCCTGAACCCTGAACCCTCAGCTACTCGACTGCAGCCAAGATCCATAAGTGGAATCCTTCCGAGCCTCGAACCCGAAACCGGAAGCCGGTATGCCCCTTCCACACAGTCGGGTGTGAGTTTGAATCATGCGTCATAATGTCCCTGTTGTGGTCTGTGTATGGCTCTGATGAGATATGCTCTCAAACCTCGAACCCTAAACCCTCTCCTGATTGTTCAAGACTTCGACACAGGGTTTGAAAACCCACGCCTACGCCTGCTGACGTTGCAGGGTCAACGCATACCGGACGTAGTCCTTTGTGCAGTTCCTTTAGGTTTACGGCTTAGGGCTTCTATGGTTTCAATGATGCTCTTTTCGGGGTTTGGGGGTTTGGGGTTTCGCGTATGTAGTTCCTTTCTCCGCGGGTACTTGTTTTGGCCCTAAAGTACCCATACGGGGACTACTTGAAGGCCAAAGTATATAAGACTGAGTACAAATGGCCTCAAAGTATATAGTAGATGAGTACATGCACCCTTCCTTAAGCAACTGTATTTTCTGAATTACTCAGCAGTTCAGCGTCTAGGTAGCTCTGAGCCCCGAAATAGCCAGAACTGCAAAGGTGCAACCCCACGCATTCAGGCATTTTGCTTGTCAGAAGCCGTCGAAACGTGGAACTTCGCCAAGAGCCTGGAATCAAGAGGCTTGTCCTGCTGAGGGATTTCTCCTAATTAGAGCTTCCTCTCGCAGCAGACTCCTGTTGAAATCGGCACCTGCAATCCTGGATTGGAACATTGGTCTGAAAATCCACTGGTTCCTGAACCTAGAAGGATTCTCAGTATGTACCAAAAGAATATATCCCTCAAAGAGATCCTACGGACAAAAAAGAGAAACCCTCAACTCAACCACCGGAAATATGTAAACCCCAATCCGGAAACCCTAAAACCCTCGACCCAAAAGACATACTGTAGAAGCCTAAACAATTACCAATATTATTCCTTAGGGTTCCTTCTTATAGCTTTACTACAAAGGATACCCAAAACCCTAGTCTAATTATGAAGGCGCCTATATTGGACACCAGAACACAAAGGCTTCACAACTCCCGACATTCAACACACCCTAGATCCGAATCCCGGTTTGAATTGACCGACCCCCACCCTGCCCCAAACCCTAAACCTTAAGCTCCAAACCCTAAGCCACCCCAACAAACCCTAAATCACAGGTTCTGAGCTTTGCAGACCTCGGGGTGATGATGGGATCGGTTCTTGTAATACAACCCCCTGGCTGCCCTATAGTCATGGTTCGGGTTCTTCGCAGAATGAGAACCAAGGCAACCCCACAAAACAAAAAAACATACATTACATTTCAGGCTGTAAGAAGCTGTAAGAAGCCGCGCTGGTTTTCAGGTTCATCCCGAGGGAAACGAAAAAGGACGCTAACTGCCCTGATTCCGAAACTCCCTGCCGGCAGCACACGAGCGCCACAACCTCTCACTGCTTGAACCATTCTGACTAGCCCTGAACCCTAAAACCCTAAACCCCTAAATCCTAAATCCTAAACCCAGCCTTAAATCCGAAACTCGTATGCCCTGTTAAGCACCAGCCCACAGCCCCAAACACACGCCCCGGGCCAAGCCCGACACCCTAAACCCCAAACCCCTAAGCTCTAAATCGTAGGACGATAAATCTTAAGCCGCTGAACTGAAAACTGAAAAATCCCTAACCCCTGAACTCTAAATCTATAGATCTTATCCCCCAAACCCTGAACCCAAACTCCCCATAACACTGCAGCAGACCTTCTTCATGGCATCTTTCCAGCCGGACTGAGCGAAGCAAAGAATGTCGCTCACGTTCCGGGCAGTGAAAATCGAGGTAGGTTTAGGTAGATACGTATGTTATGTGTATACTACCAGTATGTACGTGTATATGTACAAGGAGCTACATACATACATACATACATACATACATACATACATACATATTTTACCCTGAAGCCTAGACCCAAACCCCCTAACCGTATATCTATAAACATATTGTAATTGAACTAGCTTCGGCTCTTCTTCTTTCAGAACCCAGGTCAGAATGGGGTTTCATCTGATTCATCTTCTGCGCAGAGGATTGAGATGTAGGGTTTAGGATTTGGGGGTTTAGGGTTTGGGCTCTGTTCGCTGTTGATGCTGCCTTGTCCTCTCGCAGGACATCATAATTTTGCAGCCTTTTGCGCGTCAGCGTTGCGTCAAGTTCGACCTTGCTTCAGACGGCAATTTGCAGGTGACGCTGGTGACGCCATGCGAGGCCTTTGACCCGCGACGCACTCGGAGCCAAACACCACACAGAACCGACGAACAGGATACAAATTCCGAATGGCACAACCAGAAATGGGAGACGTAAACCACAACAGTTGCCAATTCCTTACATCTCGTCGATATATCCTCTACACTGATGCCTGCTCATTGCCGTCCAAAATAGTTGAAGGCATTCTCGTAATGCCGCAGGTGGCCTTCAACCCAATCGCCCTGAAGGCATTCTTGGGTTGACAGCTTCGCGGTGAGGGTCACATTCCGCAAGTAGCGAGAGCCTCCAATGCCGACTACTCCAGAACAGAGGAAGCCCTACACCCTAAAAACCCTAAACCAACTCGACGGGTATTGGCATATTTGGGCTCGTTGGTACTTGCGGAAGTGGCGAAATGTCAGCACGTGACGACTTCGTGGGCTCTGGTCGAAGCTCGGTCTGATCGGCTGTGTGGATGGCCGCTCGGAGGAGAGACAGTGACCGTGTCGATCCGGTACCACGTCGCGCCAAGGCTCAGGGCAGTGTTGTCTTCTTGTTGTGCCAGTCATGTTTCTCCTGCCACAAGGGGCTGGAAACCCTAAACTCGTCAATCACAAAAGCCAAAATCCCTTAGCCTGCTAACCTAACCAACACAGCCTGAACAAGGCTTCCACGCCTCTTATTGCTCGGAGTTTGCGGCTTTGGTGGTATCATCTTAAGCATCGGGGGGTTCGGCTGTAGTTCAAGTTATTTCGGGTTTAGTTAGTATTCCCTAAACAAGCCCTGCTCAACAGCGTAGAACAGGCCTCTTGTCGTCACAGCTGCAACCGACCCCCGACTCGTCATGAGAGAAGCCTCAAGTAACCTCGACGACAGTCCCTAAACCCTAAGCCCTAAACCGTTAGGGCCCAGCAACCCCTGAAAGACTGTAAAGCCTGCATCCCCACCCTAAACCCTAACCCAAAAACATGAAGCCTCCACCTGCAAAACAACAAAAAGCTGATGCACAGAACCCAAGCTACTTGAAAATCGCATCTGAAACCCTAAAAGCCCTAAGGCCTTTAGATGCTGCAATATAGGGGGTCGGGACTTCTTGCGGTTTTCAAGCCTTCAGCCCAAAAGTAACAGTTCATAGTACTAAATCTCTAAAAAGTTACTAAATGTCTAAGTCCGAAAATCCGAAAACAAGCCACCCCAGCCCAAGCCCTTCTCAGCTAGTCCTGGAGCATCTTAGGAGTCGAGGTAGCTCTCCCAGTTCGGCACATCATCCCCAGCATCAGCCTTCTCCTGGCGAGGTCCCCGCAAAAAGCAGATCACAATAGACCGCCGGCGGTTTAAAGCTTTCTGCTTTCAACTCTGACAAAACATCAGGACAACATGAATTCACAACGAGAGCCCTGTTCCATAAGGGCTATGTGAAGAGCTGAAGGGTAGTAGCGTTTGAGGCATGTTGTACTCAGGGTGCGCGGCCTAGGGTTCAACACTTACACAGAATTTACAGCGTCTAGCTCGAGGCTTGGGCCCCAAACCCGTAAACTTAATCCCAACACATAGACCCTAAAACCCCAAAACCCCAAACCCTAAACCCTAAACCTAAAACCTGAACCCCAATTCCTCACACTACACCTTACTCCTTGCAGGGGTTGGGCTGATGTTCCGGCTTCGGCTCGTTTGGGCCGTAGGGTTTGGATGCCTTGGGCTTTGGTTTCAAGGCTTGCTGTGTGACTTTTGGGCGCTGAATAAGGGGAAGAGGACTTCGGGCTATGTTCCCTAAGCCCTAAACCCTAATTAAATTCTACATAGATTTTAAAGCGCGACTCCCTCTTCTGCTTCGAACCTTGATCCCTTGTGTATATATATATATATATATAGATACGGTTCAGGGTTTAGGGTTTAGGGGGTATATACATACCCTTCCATTAACTACCTAATCAATGAACTGATTAGCCTCACACTGGTTACCGGTTTCCCTTTGAGTGTTCAATGAGGCTTGGTGCTGCGGCTCAGGCTTCAGATGTCAGGGGCTTCTTACCTGGAGCCACGGTGTCGGGTTTAGGGTTTAGAGTTCAGGGTTTCGGGTTTTGGGGTTTAGGGTTTCGGGTTTAGAGTTTCGGGTTTAGGGTTTTAGGGTTTCGGGTTTTGGAGCTGACGCTCCAACGCTAGCTCAGAATGTAGAGTACTTCCGGCTCGAGTCTGCCGGTTTCTGGTTGAGAACCCTTCATCGTGAATGTAGGGGCTTGAATAATTCGAATAGGGTTTTTTGGAAAGGATCCCCGGATGAGGGATTCATATCTACAAGACAGAAGAGGGTCTGGAGGTACCGAAGCTCCAAACGTGATTGGGGCTTGTAGTGTTGAAAGTACCAGGCCTGATAAAGTTCACGTGAGTTGGGTTTCGGGTTTGGGGCTTTGGGGTTTAGGTTCGGGGTTGGGAGTTGGGACGTAGGATTGCAATGCAGGGCTCTTCGAAGGACATGCATACAGTGTTCAGCCGTTCAGTTGGTCACGTCACTGATCCATTTGATCACTCCAGCTCATCTCAACCCGTCACATCTCAGGACATTTCATTTCAGCTGCCTTCATGTCACGCCATACCGCTTCACTGGGTTTTGTTTCATATCTAGTTCGTTCATTCACCGTCCCACGCCTGAAGTCATGAGTTCGTTCAGTCCTTCGTTCATCCATCGTGCTTGCTGATTGTAATGGGCTCTGCAAATTCGATGGTTTGGAAGAGCCACTCCGAGAGAAAGTTGAGCTTGTGCCGAGATTCTGAATTCATAGCATGTTTTTCTGCACAACCTATGTCATGGTTCGCACTCTCTCATGAGGAACTGCGGAAACCAACAAAGTGGACATGCCTTTCGGGCCTGCGTAGGCAAAGTTACTTCGAAACAATCGCAATAAATCTGTCCCCCTAAACCCTAAACCCTAAACCCTAAACCTTAACCATACGCGCAACAACAATGAAACTTTGAAAACAGGGTCCTCTGCGGCCTCGCAAGCCTCTGCTTCTTCTTCCGCATTCGTCTGTGGCTCGACTTTTCCTCGTGCTCATACCGTTCATGTAGCTGAACGTTGAGTCGGAAGGCAGGGTCCAGGATACCAGATGTATTCTAAGGCCAAAACGCGTAGAGTTTTGCAGTTCGATGCGTCACACGTTCTATTCGAGGTCGGATGCCCGGGAAAAGTAGTAGTACCTTGTATGGAACAATTTTTTCAAGCTGTCCCAACGTTGAGACGCGTTCTACATATAGCACGAGTTGCTTCTGCTGGGTACCTTCACAGGAACTGGGTTTATGATAACCATATCCTGGCAACAGCAAAAGTGTTTTTTCAAACGGTTACGCTATGCAAAATAAGATTTTTTGGTTGACCAAAACTTAGACACGGTGCGCACGAACAGCAGCTCGTCGTCGGCAGTGCGGCAGCAACCAGTGCTCAAATACAGGCGCGCCTCCTGAAAGAGAAACTGTGCACCTACAGTTGTAGTCCCGGTATATTGCTACCATATAGTCGCTCGACAGCTCCCTAAATTTCTAAACAAGTAAATGACTTATTATTATGATATATATATATATGGTGACACCATATATATACATATATATATATATATGCTCAAACCCTAACTCTAGTTAGTGCAATTTCTACCGAAACAGAAACCCTACTCCAATCGGTTTCTATCAGCCTACGGGGCCGCGGTACGACTGACGACCCCTCGACTGTGGATATCGTTCACCCCGAGAGCCCAATACTCCTTAATTAAGGAATATACCTTAGACTATAAGGGGCTTCATCTTATGATTTCCCCTTAATAAATAGTGGGCATGCCGCGTGAAGGTGATGCTAGAATGCAGTGGCATAGCTTCCTGCCGTTCATGCAGCATTAGACTCCCTAAATTACTAAACCTCACATCCCTCAGCCCTAAAACCCCGAGCCAGTCGCCATCACTCCTAGACCCTAAACCCCCGAAACTCCCAGACCCCGATCCCCTATAAGCCTCGAAACCACACACCCAACCATCATGCAGTGCTCCTAAACCCTAAACCCTAAACCCTAACTGAAAGCTTCGGGCTTTCAGCTAATGGGGCCTTGAAAGTTGGAACAGAGATTTTTTGTGGTTTCCTTTCAGCTTCAGGGTTCCTTCAAGGGCTACTATAGAGTTCAAGGGTATCGGCAGCCCAATATGTAACATAGAGCTTTGGGGTATACTGTATACTATACTACGGCTATGTTAGGAACTTGCAAGGCAGCCGAACCATTTTTGATTAGTCAGGCTTGCATATAGGCCAATAAGCAGAACGGCCTGGATGTCTATGAGCATAATCATAAGGTACTGTGCTTCGGGATGGCAACCGATGCACTGATGTGATTTGGTATTTTGGGGACTATCAAATATATCTATCTACAAGATCTATCCGTATAAATATAAATATATAAATATAAACAAATACTGTGAAGCTTCTGTTGTACCGAGGCGTACCCTGAACCCTTAAACCCCTACCCCCTAAACCGTAAGCTCCAACCCTGAACCCCAAACCTTGAAACCCTAACCCCCAAACTCTTAAACTTTTGAAACACTGAAAACCCTAAACCCTAAAGCCTAGACCGAAAACCCTCAAACACCCTGGCCATGCCGTCTGAAGGTAGAATTTACTGTTTTTTGAAGCTCTCTTGTGGCGAGGTGCCCCAACGCCTAAACCTTAAACTCGAAACCCCTATTAGTAGTAGTAGTAGTAGTAGTAGTCGTAGTAGTAGTAGTAGTAGTAGTAGTAGTAGCAGACCCTTCAGCCCCCTAACCCCTAAACCCCTAAACTCCCCACAACAATGCCCAAGCAGCCCGTCCTCGTCACATCGAATGGCATGCACCGGATCCACAGCGTTGAATACGAACTTGTTCCTTGACAGGACCATTGTTGTCCCCTTATTTTTTTCTTGGTGGGAGGGGTGGGGAGGGGGCGGGGTTCAGGGCTTAGGGTTTGGGGGTTTGGGGTTTTGTTGCGTAGGGCTATAGGTCATGGCTTCAACTTTACGATTTAGGGTCTAACTCAGGCATTAACATAGGGCGCCGAGACTCCAATGCTGATGAAAAAGGTACTCATGGGACACGGGACGTGAGCCTGTGGAGCAGGAACCCAGGAAGCACTCGCACTGACATGGGGGTCGTCCGAAACCAAGCGCCCCGGGATGAAGCTGCATATCGTTGACGTTGATATAGCATGGAGCCCTATCTACTAGGCTACTAAACGAAACCACCCTAAACTGCACACGCCAAAACACCATTTCGGCCATCCGAGATCTCACTGCAAACGCAAAGTTTCTTGGGTACTTGGCCAAAACCCCGGTGAAGGGTTCTGCGAATCAAAGAGTTGAGTTCCTGCAACCCGTTTCTGGAGTGCTACTACTACTGCTGGTGCCACTGCTGCTGCGACGACCCTAACCCTTGACACTGACCCCAAACCCTAAATCCAAAACCCTCAACCCCCAAAACCCAAAGCTCCAAACTTAGAACCTCAAGTCCTTTTAATCCTGAGCCCTTACAACCAAATGCTCTAAACCTCAACGGTTTAGGGCATAGGAAACATGGGTAACAACTCATAAGCCCCTAAACCCTATAAACCCTAAACCCCAAGCCCTAAACTAAACCCCGAACTTTTCATCAGGAGGCCCGTACTTAACCTTGCCGGGCTCCGAGATAGCGGCCTTGATGGATGACGACAGCGTACCAGAGCCGACTCAATAAGTAGAACAGGGTTCCTTTAAAAGGGTTCCTTTACAAGGGTTACTACAAGGGAAATACAGTAAGGGTTTAGTTTAGGGCCCCCCCCCCTCAAAAACAAAATAGTATTGTGCGGCCTTTACATTGTACCTTATCCTTGGGGATGTTCAACGGAACTGTATAGGGTTGGGGCTAGAACTCTGTTTGTTGTGTATATGCATTTACCGAAATTCGATGCTGGACTAGATAAGTTGTTAGTACTGGTCATTCAGACGTCCAAGCACGAGTTTAGGGTTTAGGCCTCGGAAATGCGGTGACCAATTCAACTTCCCTTGAACCGAACCCTACCTCTTTCAACTCTTTCATTCAGAAATCGGTTCAAAATCTGAACCTCGGGAAACGGGATTGATTCCGGTTCTGGGGGTTCTTTAAAGGTTCCTTGTTCAATGAGCTGGGAACAGAGTTGAAAATATGGACCTTGGCAGTTGTGGCTTCGAGTGCAGGAGGATCTGCTTCCAAGAGATCTCCGCTGAACCCTAAACCCCTACCCTAAACACCATGCAAGATGAACTCTTTCCTGAATTGCTGAGTTCATATTCAAACCGATGATATACCCCCAACCCTACTCTAATTACTAAGCCCCCTATATTAGATTCTACTTACCTGCGGGATTTTGAAGCCTTGGGCCTCATGGGCACCGGGGGACATGTTGGAGAGCTAATGCAATGGGTTTTGGGTTTAAGGTTTTTGACCTAGTATTGTGGCCTGAACATTGAGAATATGATTTCGGGCTACTGCGCATTATACGACGACAGCAGGTGTATGGCGAGTTCATACGTATAATGATCATTATCCTAGGATGCACGGTCACCACTTGTGCTACGACTGTTACGACCTATTTAGGCTGCTCGGGGTTTCAGGGTTGGTCCTTGGCGTTCGATACCTTTGCCGACTGGAGCCACCCTGCGTGTAGGGTCCAAGTACAAAGCCTGACCGCCAAGTTTTAGGAAGCTTCAACAAAATCCAAACTACACCCTCCCCATTATGTCCTAAACTGCGACAAGTACCTTGCAGCGAGCGGTTGGAGTTTACTTTAGCACGTTCCTGAGTGACCACTACTTAATAAGGGTACCCTTTTTCCTACTATTGGGTTTTAATAAGGAGACCCCAAAATAAAAAGGGCAAAAGGGTACTACTCAGGAACCTACTTTAGCACAGCTCCGAGACGCCTCTTCATCGAAAGAGGCTCTCTGCTCCAGGACGAATGTGAAGTCGGCGGAAATCGTCAACCTGGCTGTGGCTTCGACTTCTGTTTAGGTTTTAGGTTTTAGGTTTTAGGAGTTTTAGGTTTTAGGTTTTAGGTTTTAGGTTTTAGGAGTTTTAGGTTTTAGGTTTTAGGTTTTAGGTTTTAGGTTTTAGGAATTTTAAGTTTTAGGTTTTAGGCTTTAGGTTTTAGGGTTTAGGGTTTAGGGTGTGTGTGTGTGTGGTTGTGTGTTTGTGTGTTTCTCGTATGCCAAGGTTTTGTAGGAGCATTCAGAAGCCGAGATGCCAAAACCTCACTGTTGGTGGAGCCCCCAACAACCAAACTGAACTGTAGGTTGTCACTATCACCATTTCTGAAACTCTCATTTAATTCCCTAAGGTCCACCTACTCGCATAGTACAAACTTTGGCCGAAAATTAATCCCTCTATGTGTACTTTACGCCCAAAGTATATACAGTAAAAAGACTCCAAACCCTAAACCCTAAACCCTAAGACTCCAAACCCAAAGCCCTTCACCCAACACCGTAAGCCTCCCACATCTATACACCTGGACCCTATAAGCTAGAACAGTCCTAAGTTCGACAAGCAACCGACCTAATAATCCCCGAGACCCTAAACCACGAACTGCAAGCCCTCTAAGGCTTAGTTGTTGCCTTGCTTAATAAAACTTTACGGCCTGCTGAGCGGAACTGCATGTTGCTGGTTTGGGTTTTCACCGCAACAACCCAATTTAGAAGCCTTCCTTCCAATTTTAATAGGTTGTTAGGTACATTTTACTGTATATTGACTGTAATGTAGAAGCCTTAATAATTAGAACAGGGTTTGGGGGTATATTATGCTTTCACTATAATACGGAACCCCAGCAGAGTATTAGTAATCATTTAGGGTCCTATAGTACAGGGATATAGTTTGCAAACTGTTCCGACCCTTTTGTTAGGCCGGGCAGCTTGCAAGAGTAGGTAACCGGCTCCATGAACTTTTCCACCCACTCCTTGGAATCAGGGTATTAAAGTATAAGAAAGAAAGTTGGAATATAGGTTCAGGATGTTGAGCGCTGGGATCCCCAATGCCTTACCTTAAGGGCATGAAGAGATTGATGTTCCAACTTTCTGGCTTCTAATTTAGGCTGTCTTTGGGGCAGAACGTGTAGAGGATTCTATGAAAGCTAATGTAGGGGCCTTCACATTGAGAATGCGATTTTGGGGTATATGGTACTATAATAGCCCCAATATTGGTATAGGTATTTATTTAGGCTTCCATGTTAACTGATACGTGTTTTAGAGGGGGTGATACTTCAGGGCAACTGAAGGCTCGAGCTCGAGTGGTTTTTGAGGGTTGCCTTCTTGGGAGCGGCATGTTAAGGCCAAGGCCTGAAACCAGGGTTGGCTGGACTTGACAAGGTTTAGGGTTTAGGATTGCTTTTCGGGCTTTGCCCTCCAAAACCTACCGGGGGATACTCTGAAAACAGAATAAGGCACCCCCCCAAACCGTGGTTTGGCGTTACAGGTATGGTTTAGCTTGACATACGGGTTCAAAATCAAGGGTAACTTGCCTGCCTACGCCCATTAAGTATTAAAAGTCTAAGCAGCGATCCCTAAACCCTATATGGGGGTTTCCGACAATAGGGGACCCTAATATAGTACCCTAAATAATAGGATCCTTATTATAAGGACCCCAAAATAAGGTACCCTAATTTTCGGAAACTCCCATATGCCTTATGGGCCTCATGGGCATGGTGGTAGTGATGATCCATCTTTGGGGCCTCTGCTGCAAGGTGTCGGGCTTGGAGGTTAGGCTTCGGGTTTCGAGTTAGGGTTTAGGGCTTGGGGCCCGTGTTTTTTCCGTTTAGGGTGCTAGTATGGCCTCAGCACCGAACCCCACAACTACAAAATCCACACCCCGAAGCCTAAACTACTAAACTCCCAAACCCTGAGGAAAAACACATTAACCTTTCCTCAATGCCCTAAAGTCTGTCTTTTTTGGAAGATCCGTCACTTGCAAACACGTATGAAGGGAAATCGTTAAAGAGAACCCTCAAAAAGACTATAAAGACCAAGCAAACCCATTGACTGCATGCAGGCATTCGAGGAGCACATTCGTAAGTGCCAGGCTCGACTAGCCTGGATCTGTCACGGTGTTAGAGTTCGCGTTTGCGTTTTCTTGGGGGATCGGGGTGCTCTGGGCTATGAGGGTAAGAGAGAAGTTCGAAAAAGGCTGGAGATGTTGTAGGCCTTGGTGCTTCGGGCTAGGTTTTTTCAGACTGTCGATGTAGGCGGGTCTGTGAGTGAGTGGGCTGCTGGTAAGGTTGCGCAATCAGGCAATGCATATCGGGCTTGATGGGTCCGTTCTTGGGGGTCGAATATTCAGCACTCACTATTTAAATTATTCCTGCCGTTTGCATCAACCACACTCCATCTGTCAGCTTTCAGTTGCGGTTCGTACGACCTGAACCCAGCGATCTAGTGGAGTCACTTTTCCCGCGGGGCCCTGATTCCGAATCAGACCCTCTCCCAGACAGCTGCTTGGGACACACCGCCGGTTTTGGGTTCAGGGCAAGGACATCCGTGTAGGAGTTACATACGAAGGTCTAAACCCGGAACACTAAACGGGTAGCTCTCTAATTTAGGGCCCTGTTGGGCCCCCAGTATAGAACGGCACGGACCCTAAAAGGGACCCTAATTTAGAGAACTACCCAAGTAGCTACTTAATATATTTCTTATTCAGACCTTGGCGGACAGCTTATACCCTGCACCCCGCACCTGGTGAGATTACTGGCTGGACTGTCCAGGAAGTTTCATTTGAATCCTGAGCCTCAATCTATCGAAAATCAAAGCCTAATCCCTCAAGCCCCAAAATATGGTTATGAATATGATTGATTATGGTTACTATGAGAATTTTTACTGTTATGAATATTACAACAACCACAACAACGACGACGACGACTACGAGTACTACCAGTAGGTATCCGAGTTCCTTGAGTTCAAGGGTTCCGGGTCGATTGGGCTATGTTCACTTCGGGCTCAAGTGAGTTTTAAGTTTGGAGTGTACGGTTTCAGTACAACGTGGTCATAAAGTTGCCAGACCATCACGGAGTAAACACAAAAGCCGAAACGGGGCTCTCTCTCCCAAACCCCACCCTAAACCCTAAACCCCAAACCCTAAACCCCAAACCCTAAACCCCGACCCCTACCCCCCAAGACCCAAACCCCAAAGCCCGGATTTTCTGGATCAGGCTCCTCAAGCTCAAAGCTTTGAAACCTGACACACTACACACTAAATGCGTAGTTCTCTAAATTCGGCTCCGTCTGGGGGTTCCTTTTCAGAAAGGTGCGGCAATATTTTGAGGACCTCAAAATTAGAACTGATTACCCTAAATCCTGAACCCCAAAACCCTCAAACCCTCACGGCCAAGCCCTGAAGCCCCATAATCCTTGAGATCCAAAACCCAAAACCCTAAACCCCAAACCCTAGAACCCTGAACCCAAAACCAGAAACCCAAAACCCTAGAACCCAAAACCCAAAACCC
>CAJNDV010026891.1:78581-106134 GCA_905221635.1 Symbiodinium sp. CCMP2456 | reverse complement strand
TTGGAGAGTCGGGGGACCTAGTAAGTGGGTATTAAAAAATAAACTTAGAAGTACCGCAATAGGGATCATAATTGGGGATACGATACATATAACTCTATAAATTAAAGCAACTACTTACTAAGTCCCCCGACCCTCCATGTACAGTAAACCCTAAACCGCAAACCCACTAAACTCACTAAACTCCTATACCCTAAACCCTAACTCGGTTTGGGCTTTGGGGTTTAGGGTTGCTATCTAAACCCCTAATTGAACCCTGAACCCGCAGTCAAAAGTAACCGGGCTTTTTGGGGGGTTGAAGGGCCGAGGGATTGAGGTATGAACATGGTACCTTGCAGGCCCTATAGCACGATCCCTGTATGTTTTCTTATGAGACCATGCGTTCAGGTTAAAAGTGGGGAGCACAATCGCTTCTTAGGCTGCTGTATGTTCAAACAGTACCATACTGTACACATATTAATATAGTAGGGCTTCTAAAGAGCTTCCAAACACTGCGCCCTGAACCCTAAACTACGGTTGAACATATAAATCCTGCATTACCCATAACCTGAACACCCCAAAATACGCAGAACAATGGCCTTTTAGGTGTTGAGCCATTATTTTACTTGCGCTTGGGGAGTAGGTGCACCCCGGCCCCAAACCCCAAACTCCCAACCAAAGACCATACGTAGTGAAGGCACCCCTGAAGCAAATAAAGGTCCTCAAATCCCGCAGGATTCATTAAACACATTCACAGTTACTGCTTACTTCCGGGTGTTGAGCTTCTGGGTACTGCGGCATCGTACAAAGCCGCTATCGAACCCTCAGAAAAACCTTTAAGGAGGGCTCGACGGCCCCCAGAAGCATGATGGTAACCCGTAGACGGCCCGATTCTAATTCGTAAGGCCCCTGACGCTCTTAACCGAAAAACACCTAGAACCCGCGTAGTAACCGACCTGGAACCCTTGTACGCACCTGCAGGACCCATATAGCACTTTTGTACTTATAAAGACCCTAAACCCTAAACCCTAAACCCTAAACCCTAAACCCTAAACCCTAAACCCCAAAGGCCAACCTTTCAAGGGCCCACCCCCCCTCTGACACCCGCCCAGGCACATTGAGCACGACTTTGTCGGGCCTCATCGAACATGGAGGTGTAGGGGGGTTTCGGTTTTGGGCACTTCCGGCTTTAGGGTTGGAAGTTTAGGGACTTTCGGCTGAGGTCTGGAAGGATTTCGGGTTCAGGAAATCGGGCTTCAGCCAAAAAGAGGGTATGCGTGGGAATCCTAAAAGCAAGAAAACGACTGTTTAGGACTGGCCATTGAAAACCCGAAACCCAAACCGCGATAAGCCAGAACACTGGCAGGATGTTTGGCTCCTGCCGAAATACGAAAGCCGTAAACCCTAAACCCTAAAGCCCATGCGCCCCCAGCACTAAACTCTAAAGCTAAACCCTAAACCCTAAGCCCTAAACCTTAAACGACCTAAGCCCTAAACTCTAAACTCTACACGCCCTAAGCCCTGGACTCTAAGCCCCAGAACTCTAAACCCTAAAGCCCAAACCCGAAACCTGGAAGACTCTGCAGGCAAAGCGCCGAGGTCTGAATCGCCCGGCAGCCCGAACCCGATACTTTAAGGGGCCTTCATAAATTAGAATAGGGTTCCGTTAAAAGGGATCCTTTAAAGGTTTGTATAAGGGCTATACTATAAGGGCTTACTTTAAAGGCCTTAATAATTAGAATCGGATTTTGGGGCCCATTATACTATCATTATAATTATAAGAAGGAAACCCCAAATGCCAAATTAGTACTGAAGAGGCACCTTAATTGGGGTTTTAGGGTTCGGTTAGGATTTAGGGTTTGGTTTAGGGGTGGGCGTTTCTTGAGGCTCACTTCCAACATGCAGTTGGGTCGCAGTCTCATTCGCGAAGTTTTGGCGTCAAAGGCCCGGCAAAGGCCATCGCTCTTTCATACATTCGGCAGTGATCTGAGCCAAGAGCAGTTCAGGAACTGGGCCTACAGACCAGAGTGAACGGCTAGCTCAGGACTTCGCAATTTTATGGGCCTAGATAATTACCAGTACTATTTCGGGGGCTCCTTGTTTTGATTATAGTATAATGGCCCCAAAACCCTATTCTAACTATCAAGATGCCTAAACTAAACCCTTATCGTATAACCCTTATAGTAACCCTTAAAGGATCCCCTTTAAAAAGGAATCCAGTTCTAATTATTAAGGCCCCTAAACTAAACCCTTATCGTATAGCCCTTATAGCAACCCTTAAAGGATCCCCTTTAAAGGAACCCAGTTCAAATTATTAAGGCCCCTAAACTAAACCCTTATCGCAAAACCCTTATAGCAACCCTTAAAGGATCCCCTTTAAAGGAACCCAGTTCAAAAAATTAAGGCCCCTAAACTAAACCCTTATCGTATAACCTTTATAGCAACCCTTAAAGGATCCCTTTTAAAGGAACCCAATTCTAATAATTAAGGCCCCTAAACTATACCCTTATCGTATTGCCCTTATAGCTACCCTTAAAGGATCCCCTTTAAAGGAACCCAATTCTAAAAATTAAGGCCCCTAAACTAAACCCTTATCGTATAGCCCTTATAGCAACCCTTAAAGGATCCCTTTTAAAGGAACCCAATTCTAATTATTAAGGCCCCTCTATCAGGTGCTCAGGGTTGATAGCTTTCGACCCTAGGGCTTTACGGTTCAGGCTTCGAGCACTTCCGGGGTTACGAACAGGTTTAGGAGGGTTTAGGAGGTTTAGGGTTCGGGGTTTAGGGTTTAGGGTTTAGGGTTTAGGGTTTAGGGTTCGGGGTTTAGGGCTTAGGGGTTTAGGATTTCGGGTTTCGGGTTTCGGGTGAAGATCATGCGGAAGAGCTTCCATCAAAGGCTTACAGTGATGTGGACCCTCAGGTTTACATAAGGTTTTCTCATGGTTTCATGGGGCTTTAGAAGTTAAAGGTTTATGATAAACCCATGCTTCTGTGGCGGGTTTGTGGCTTAGGGCGCCGGGCTTAGGTTCGAGACGAGTCTGATTACGGGCTTTAGGGCTTTACTGCGGGCTCTCTTTGGGGAGGAGTTTAGGGTTTAGGATTTAGAGCTTAGGGTTTAGGGTTTGGGGTTTTGCGGAGGATCAAGTATCACAGTATCAGATCCAGGGCACATGCTTGTCTTTTCTTGCACCGGCAGAGATACTTCAGTTGGAGCAGGGTTCGGGGGTGGAATGTAGTTCAGGTTCCCCGGTTCAGGGTTTAGGTTTGGGGTTAAGGGTTTTCCCCACTAGCACCTCAGGAGTAATAAGCGTAGCCTCTTTCCTACAACTTGGTTTTCATAAAAGGAACCCAAGAAGAAAAGGGGCAAGAGGGTAGCTACTGGGGAGCCTAGAAGCATCGGCACATGCTTGCAACTTCATGTTTCCGGTCGAGGGTCTGGGCATTGAGGGCTTACAGTTTAGGGTTTCGGTTTAGGGTTTAGGGTTTAGGGTTACGGTCATGGTGGATGGTCTCGGATCCATCTCACTTGTGGTTAGGCTGACTCGCTTTCCCGCGCATCTCTCCAACGAGAAAAGCAATCTGCGAAGGCATATGGGTAGTTCTCTAAATTAGGGTCCCTTTTAGGGTCCTTTTTATAAGGGTGCGGTACAGTACTGTATTGGGGACCCAAAAAGGGACCCTAATTTAGAGAACTACCCATATTTTAAGCTAGTATTTAGGAGAGCATATGATTATGAAGTACTCGGACTCGGAAGGATTGTAGGACCAGGCTCCTCATCCCGCTTTGGCAGGGCAGAGCTAGCAGGAACATTTGTATCGCAGTAGTTTAGGGTGTAGGGCTTCGGGTTTATGGATGTTTTGGGGAACCTGGAGAATTCCAGACCTACGCCAATCCGACTGGAATCTAGTTTCAATCAGGCAAGAAACCGTTCCTTCACCAGTCCAGTATGTACACCCTCCAGAGTGGTCAGGCAGTCATGGATTTCACCTGCATAGTGCCGTCTGATGACATGCTTGTACGGCGGAAGGTTGGTACATTCGAGCAACATAGCTTTAGTACCAGGGAAGCGGTCTAAAGCTTCAGCTGCCAATTGTTCCATTTCAATCTCTGCACGCTCGAAGTCGAGGTGGGCCAAATCTTGGGAGATTACTTCATAAAGGTGCATGGACTTGTCCAATCCGACTACCGGACCTGCAAACCCATCGAGGGCAGTGCTGTAAGCAGGCGACCCAAGTATTTCGGCATCGAAGGTGAGTATCATGATTTCTTCGTCAGGAAAACGCGAACGTAAACCCGGCAAAGCGACCAACGATGAGCTGATGAACGCCTTCTCTGTCTTTGCAGCCAGCGCCTGCTGAAAATAAGCAAGGAAGCCACATGACGTGCTGACGACCTTCGCCTCGGCAGCTGCAAGAGCAGATACGAATCCTGAGATATCAAGGGCTTCTGGATCAGCATTCACCTGGGATGCTCCCTGAAAGCCCAAATCGAACGCACATCTCTGAAAAAAGTACTCTTCTTTCTAGTACTAGGGAAATCGAGCAAAAATTCTGAAGCTGGACCCTGTCGCAACTTTGGCCACTTGAGCTTTGGGAATGATCTGTGTGTGCATGGGCAGCAAGTATGTCTCTGGGCAGGCGATATCTCCCGGTACACGTGGGAAACGCGTGTCAAGCTGTAGCACCACCAGCACAGGGGCCATGGCTGCTGTTCGAAAAACCCTACACCCTCAGCCCTTAGGCCCTTAAGCCCTAAACCCTAAACCCAAACGCAAATCTCCATCAGAGGTAGGATAAAAACCTTACAGCCCTAAGCCCTTAGGGCCTTAAACCCTAAACCCAAACACTAAGCCCTTGAAGCCCTAAACCCTTGACTCAAAACCTTGGGTCCTTGAGGGCACGATGTACCCCGTCAAGACGATGACACCTACGCAAATCTTGGACTCTGCCTCAACTGAATCAATATAAGGGCCTGAATAATTAAAATAGGGTGTTGAGGGTTCCTTATTAGAATACTAGTATACTATACTGAATCAATATAAGGGCCTTAATAATTAGAATAGGGTGTTGCAGATTCCTTGTTAGAATAATAGTATACTATACCCACAAACCCTATTCTAATTATTAAGGCCCCGGGATCTGATTCTGCATGGCTTTGAATAGACTTGGACAGAGTCTAACTCGCAGATCGACCTGTCACAAACCATTTAGGGTTTATTTAGGGTCTAGGGTTTATTTAGGGTTTAGGGTTTATACTTATAAGTGCTTAGGGATTCCAAGCACAGCATGAAATAGCTTTGCCTTGAACCAGCCAGACGGTGCGCAGAAGACAGGGGTTTGCCTGATTTGAACCATCTCCCCTTGTAGTCGGATGTACGAACTTCCAAACCCTAGTCGAATCACTCAGGGCCCATATTCCAGGGGCAAGCCAGAAAATCCTTCAAACCCTGCTTTACAGTCTTGCGGTCCGCAAAAAGGAAAAGGGCTAACTGAACTGCTTGAAGTATGGCTGTGAGATGCTGGAACTACCTCCATCATGCCAAGGTAGGGGTAGGTAGGGCAAGACTTCACGGACGCCACAATCCTACAAAGCATGACGGCCTGACATCATCAAAGGCGAAAAATGCCTCGAAACCAGACTTTAATTGCCTACTAGCCCATTCATGTGATCGGAAGTACAAGAACACTGAGAACGATTTTCAGAAGCTCAATACTACCCAGAATTGGCCCATGCAACACTCACTACTGGCATGACAGTGCTTTTGTTATGCACCATGAACAAGCATGAACAAACTCAGTCGTGAAGGTTGAGGATTGTTCGAAGTCGCGACTCCAATTCGGTTCGTTGTTTGTACTGCTTGTTCCGTCAACAATCTCAAGAAGGCCCATAGCTTGGAACGGTCATTAGGTGCTGGACATTCCCAAAGTGCTACTACCTGAATAAATATAAATATCCCAAATCAGTACTGCTGCTTGGAACTCTTGGGTCCAAACAAACATGGATCTGAAAAACTTGACCTGGCAAATCGACTGAAACAATTCTTGCGAACTGGTGCGCTCCTTGCACATTCTGGATGCATATCCTTCTAGAGACAGGTTTGCTTGCTTGTGTTCCAAGCAAATAAGCTCCGTGTGCTTGCCAAACCCCCCCCCCCCCCCCCCCNNCCCCCCCCCCCCCCTCCCCCGCCTGCACAAAGGTCAAAAGTCTCTTATTTGGTGCCGCCTTCCCTGCTGTCTTCGGTGCTCTTACGCTTCCGCCGATGCTGTTCTGATCGAAGCCTGTCGTCCTTGTCAATGACACACTGCCACTCCCTCAGCAGTCGCGACAGCAACGTGACCCGCCGCTCCTGTGTGACGTGGGCCCGCCTCTGCCTGGAAGTGATCTTGGGCTGCTTCTGCCTCCAACGGCGCGGATCCTCCCTGGCCATAGCTTTCCGCTCCAAATGCCGATGCAAGGCTTGGCGGTAGTCTGCGTTGACCCTGTACATTCGTTGGAGGCGCTGCCGCACCTTGGTGAGCTGCATGCCAAGTGAACTGCAGATGTTCAGGTACATCTTCTGGAACTGCAGCCACTGCTCCCGCAGAGCCTGGGGGTCAAGGTGCGCCCAAGCCCGAGATCTCTTTCGCTGGAAGAAGGGGCCCAGGAGCTGTCGATGGTCTGCTAGTGCCTTGAAAGAGTGGCACCGAGGTGTGCACAAGGTTTCTCGGCCGATCCAGTAAGCATGGCGGAAGTGGAGGCTGAGGTTCAGCTGCAGCTCGTGCAATTCCTTCCCTTGCTCCTTGGCCGCAAGGCAAAGTGCGTTCTCCATGCGGGACACGAGGTTATCTCCAAGCTGGATACGCTCCTTCATGCTGGTCAGAATGACCAGGTAGTCCAATGCAGTCGGCAAGTCACACTTGCGGGAAGTTACAACAACGCCGTCAATTCCTACACAGGCCGTGTACGCAGTCAAGCCGCTCGGATACTTCTCTGCACCCAATCCCCGCACCTTGCTTCTTCCACGCGGTTTCGCCTTGATGGGGTACCTTCTAGCCGGGAGGTCAGGTAAAGCAAGGTGTACCCCGAATTGCTCGTCCCTGGGTCTTGAGTCGCTCTTCAAGACCGCCTCGTGAGGCAAAGCTGCACAGGGGTCCACGCTTTCACGGTCTCTGGTCTCACCTGCAGCAGGCCCAGGCATTGAAGACATCCACTTTTCCAAGAGAAGCCGCTGTTTCTGGCTGAAGTGCTCGCAGATCACCTGCCGGCGGGTCTCACGAGACAGCCGGCCAAGAAGTCGCTGAATCTTCGCAAGCCGAGACCGACTCGACGGCTGAGGCTTAGGCATGTGCGGGGGGTTTGACCGAGTCTTATCGGAGTCCTTGGTCTGCCTGCGCGGTTGGCGCTTCTGCTTCTTGTGCCTTTTCTCGGCGAAGGAATCCTTCCTATTTTGGCTCGCTGGTTCCTTAGGAGAAACCAACCATGCATCATATTGTTCTCTCCTCTGCCTCGCCACCAGGGTCTCAAAGGCCTGGTACACGCGATGGAAAGCCTCCTTTGTACCGCCTTTGTCCGGATGGACCTCAAGAGCCCTCTGCTTGAAGGCCAGGCGGATGTCTTCCAACGAAGCATTCTGTTGAAGTCCCAGGACGTCATAGAAGGACATGGGAGTTTAAGTAAAAAGCTTGTGAATAAATGCTGGGCTGCAGGGTGCTCATGCTGCAACGGCATACGCGAAAGAGGGAACCCTGCTATACACTGCTTCAATATGCTCGAAGTCTGCTGAGGCTGAAATGGGCCGAATGAATATTCACATCGCAGCAAGACAGGATTGAAGCGTTTGAGCTTTTCGACGACATTGCCTTATAAAGTTCAAGCATGGCAGTTTCAAGCAGAAGATTGGCCTGGAGGAAGGCACATCTAGTCAGCGCAAAAACAGATCAGTTTAACCATCCAATTCCTACCCTAGTCTAGTCCAGATTCACTCAATCCGAAATTCGAAACCATTCCCTTTTGAGTCTTCCGGCTCAGGGTCCCTAAACCCAGATTGTGACTCCCCCTTAAAACACGCCCACATCTGAATCTGTAGGGTGTAGCAGAGCAGCAGCAGAGATCGCGGTAGCGGCAGGCAGCAGCTTTATCGTTAACTCCAACCATGTCCAACCGACAAAGCTACATGTGATCGTCTGACATTAGTATACCCACATATATATGCATGTATTTTGTTCTATCCGGTATGAGAATAAATTGTATATATATATATATGCATATTTCATCTGTATAGTTATATGCACCTACATCTACAGATTAATGTATTTACCATCTGGCGCTTTACAGAAGAATGGTGCCAGTAGTGAATATGCACTATCTAAGTATACAGCATCATCATCACCATCGCAACATGCGCCTTGCAAGAGAATCGGGAACCCCCACCTATACCCCAAACCCCGATACTCCTGACCAGGGAGAACCAAACAAAACTGCCCTAATGCAAAGCACAGTTACCCTAGTTCCCAATAATAGGGTACCCTTTACTCTACTATTCGGATTGAATAATATGGAAAGCCCCAAAACAAAGAGGGTTCAACGGTAAGACTGGGAGACTGGACGCCCATTCTGCACAGAACGCAGTTGCCCTCAACCAGGCCTCCAAAACAATTCGCTCTAATCGCTTAGCGTAGGGTTTAGGGTTTAGGGCTTTAGTTACTAAAGTTAGAGGACGTTAAGCATCGGGCTTTGAGGGAAAACAACATACCTTTATACTACGGAGCGCTATGGAATAGTATTGCAAATTATTCGGCCGATTCTGTTCGCTGCGCTCACAGGGCTCAAGCGCTTGCCTAGAAGATCCCCACGTCCGGTATCAAACTGATGCATGAGCCCTGAACTGAATGCCAAACTTAAACCCTTGCAGGAAGAAACTTGTTTTTCATTCCTTGGCGATAAGGCCGGGACTCGCATATCGGGCCTCGATAAATAGATTAAATAGGCTTCCATTTGTGGGGGTGTTACAGCCTTTGATCGGGTGACCCTACGCGAGCAGTGTTCCCTAGGAGTGTGAGCCACCCCAACCCAAAACCCTGTACCCTAGGGCTGAATCTCAGGCTCTCGCCCTACGGTTGATGGAGACAATCCTGCATGACCTTATATACCTAAACTATGGGATTTATGGTACTATACTATATTTGGGTCATGCAGATTTTTGTCCATCAACAGTATGGCTTGGGATTGAAGATAATGCCAGGGCAAGTTGTTGTGCCATGAAGAGGTTGACGGAAGGTCGCCTCACCACCGCGCTGAGCGCCGGGCAGGTTGCGGATCGTTGCTGACGCGATCCAGCCAGGAGTTGAGGGGATCCACCTATGATCAGACTTAAAGGATCATGGGATTTAGTAGCTAGGTTCATAAGTTGAATACGGTAATTGTATGGATGGTACAAAGGATTGATTCATTTTTGAATTAAGTAAGCATTCTGCATAAAAGTTTGGGGAATTGCAGACCGCATGAGAGATCCCTTCCAGAGGTCCTTCCAGGATTCACCCCGTCTTGCTGGATAGGTTTGAGCTTCGAAACACCTAGGAGTGACTTGGGCCAGGATGGGGAAGCCGAAGCCCGTGAACCCTGAACCTGGGCCAACCAAAACCCTACACCGAAATCCTAATCCGGGGGGGTTTATCGGGCTTACCCCAACCCTGCAGGCATAGCCGGATTTTGCCAGATTGGAGCAGGGGGACGGTGAGGGTGTTGATTGTTGTGGACAGTTTTGCTGGTAAAGGCCTTTCAAAAAAGCTTAGGGTTCAGAATTCAGGGTGCAGGTCTCAAGGGATTTCAGACTTCTACATCTGGATGCAGGAATAGGGTTTAGGGTTTAGGGTTTGGGCACCAGTCAATGGGATCCCGTACCGAAGTACTCGGGCACCTCGAGACACGACCAGGCCACTCCATAATCTGCAAAATCTGAACGTAAAAGCTGACCAAGGACCCACTAGCCCGGAGTGACCATACATACTGCCAATATGGAATTACATAACTCCCCTACGATGGTTTTCGGGACCAAATTCCATTATGGTAGTGTATATGGACCCTCTAGCTAGTTCAGTGCCAGGACCCGATAGGCTCGCTAAACTCAAAAGGCAAACCGGAAGCATAGGGAGAGGCACTGCACTCAAGTAGGCCGATGTTAAAAAGCAAAAACAATACATCTTCCACAACCTAAACCCTTAAACCCTAAACCCTAAACCCTCTTTATTCACCGAAGTCCACACAACCAACAGCCCAACCACCTTTAATCGAGAACTCTGGACCCCCAAAGCCTAATATAGGGGCCTGAATAATTAGAACAGGGTTGCGGGGCCCACTATACTATAATTATAGTAAAGAACCCCAAAAATAGTATTGGTAATTATTTAGGCCCCTACATTACATCCAACACCAACCCCTGTAGCATCCTACAGGGACCTCATCGAACCCCCTTTGAAAAGCATTTCAGTCAACCCTGAACCATCCTCAACCCTAAAACCCAAAGCCCCTAAAGCCGAAATCCTAAAGCGTCCATCCCCAAATCCTAAACCATCATGGAGCCCAGACTCTTCCTAAACTGTTCAATCCCCTAGCCATCGGCATCGCGAGTGTCTGCTATAACTTTTATTTTTTGGTTTTGGTTTTGGTTTAGGGTTTACGGTTCAAAGTGTGTAAGGTGCTGGAATTCCTGCAACAGATCGCCGTTCTCGTTGTGTGCCGCGATCGACGTGATGAAGCTTTCTTCAATCGTACGGGCACTTTCAGCTGCGACTTCGTTTACGTGCCTCTTGCGAGTGTGCTTCTTGCTCCACTGTAAATGCTCTGATGGTCCAGCTGTGGCTGGTCCAGCTCATTATCAAATGCGGGGGCCTACTATAAGATATATTAAGATTTTGCAAAATTTATACTGTGATTCGAACGGTAACCTCCATTTTTGGGTCGTACCTCGCGACGAACGACACCCTGGACATACAAGTGATTAACATAAGTAATATTGCCTGACCTATAACCCTAGCTACTAAGTCCCATGGCCCCTTATGTAAATTTTAATCAGGCAAACTCTAAGCACTGAGGTTGGAGGGCGTGGGCCGTTTTGGTGGAGGGCTACACCCGAAATGCTACACGCTACATGCCCAAAACGGAAATCTCGTTTTCTGCACGTCTTGGGTTGGACAAAGGCTTTTTGCAAGGTTGCCAAGTATCTCCGCGGCAACAAACATATGCTTGTTCCTAGTATGCATGCACTTTCAGCAAAAAGAGTTCTAATAGAAAGATAGTAATCCTAACAAAAAACAACAGGAATAATACTATTATTAAATAATAAAAATCATAATGAAACAGCAAGATTCGAATTAATAACAATAGTGATACGAATATTGACAATCAATGTAAAAAAAAGTGCTATTAATTATTATTTTGATATTACTACAATGCCGCGGAAACTGTAGCCCTGACCTAGCCTTAAGCCCCTCAAGGAACCCTTGCGACATTGTAGAATCACCAAAGAAGGGACTCGTGAATATAGTATAGAAACCCCGACAAAACCAACCTAAATGTGTAGAGTTCTTTGGGACTAGGTTTTAGGGGTTTAGGGGCTTAGGGTTTAGGGTCCACGGACCCTTGTAGTATCGAACCCTTTGTAGACGTCTGAGAACCAGTCCGGCAAGAAGTACCCTCGCTCTCGAAGGATGGTCAGCCTCGCTATGTTAGGCCAGGCTCTTTTTCTTTTCAAGACGGTTTAGGGTTTAGGTGGGTTCAGGGTTTAGGGTTTAGGCACAAATTCATCAATCCAGGAATGTCTGTTGAATTGTACGAAGTACGAAGTGTCGTAAAGAGGAGCCATAGGGACTTCTAGGCGTGCTATCATGACTTTGACACTTTCTTTCGGTTCAGTGCCATTGCAGACCCCGGGTTTATCAACCCACCTCCCTCACCAAAGTTCACAGTAGGAAAGTCATCTTACCGTCATGAAATAGAAGGACGTTGTCAAAGGACGACAGACGGTTTTCAGGCACATCAACATAGCGCAGAACAAGGACTACAGGGGGAACTCTCTTATCTAGTGAACCCTAAACCCTAAACCCTAAACCCTAAACCCCCAGCCGAGACGGAAGGATCCAGTGGCGCACAGCCGATCCCAGAAAGCCAGGAACCCTGCCAGGACTTCAAGTACCCTCGAACTTTAGGGTTTAGGGTTTAGGGTTTAGGGTTTAGGGTTTAGGGTTTCCCTCGAACAGAGCCCGGAGTCTACACCCTAAACCCTAAACCCTTTAACAGAGCCCTTAGCCAAAACCCTAAACCCAAAGCCCTAAATCCTAAACCCTAAACCCTTTAACAGAGCCCGTAGTCCGTAACAGTGGGTCTTGAACTAGACTGGTTGGTTGGTGAAGCATAGACCCCAATATTTTGGAGGAGACCAAACCCTACATACTTTTAAATACGGTTGATGATATAAATCCTTCATTACCCAGAATAAGGAAAATATGCCATAATTCCCGTAGTTTAGGGTCCTAAAGGTAGTGGAGGATTTATATCATCAACAGGAGGAGTCAAGATTAAGGGACTCCTTGCGGATATAGACCCTCTCAATAAGGTCTCTTTTAAAAGAGCAAGAAGTAGGGTTCAGAAGGGTCCCCTTTAAGGGGTCTCCCTGATACTACCTAGGATGAAGCCCTAAACCCTAAGCCCTCGAATCCTGCCCCCTAATGCCCCAAACCTTAACAAGCCAAATCCAGAAATCCAGAACCCCCTGCCAAAATCATAAGAAAACAAACACCGGGCATGAACAAAAACAACAAATGGCACACACACACACGCCTGATGTGAAGACGCTATATAAGCGCAACATAACCCAATCATCCCGGCCCCCTATATTACACCGTGCACACGACACCCCAAACCTAAAAGCTGCAAGCCCAATGCCCCACACCCTAAACCCCGTCTCTACCTATAGCCTCCCTTGTCGTTTCATGTTTTGCGATACCTGATACATCCCAAAATATGGGTTGGTTTAGCCAACAAAGGAACTACCACGGAGACCCTGGACAACCTCTCTCTCTCTATATATATATATATATATATATGGTTCCCCATATATATATATATATATACATACTATCCCAAACCCTAAACTTAGGCCCTAAACCTCTGAACCTCGAAACCCTAAGTTGGCCAGGTGACTTGTGCCGGCCCTTCCCAGGCGAAATGTTCAGCCCCTGCGCCTGGGGCTTGGCAAAGCGAAGTGTCAGATCGAAGAGTTCACTCGAAACCCTACGGTTTAGGGTTCAGGGTTTAGGGTTTAGGAGGTTCATGGGTAGTTATAAGTAACCCTTAGTGGGTTCCTTTTAAGGGCTTCTTAAGGGGTTTAGGGTTTAGGGTCTACTTGGAGGCTCATGAGTAGTTTTTTGTAGGGTTGTGTAAGTAAGGTAACTATACTTAAAACTCATATTATGGGACTTACAACCCCTCTTATAACTACCCATGAACCTCCAAGTAACCCCAAAACCCTAAACGACCCTAAGCCCTTTTAGGGTGAATGTTTAGGGTTCAGGTTCATATCTAGAATCTAGAGTTTGAGGGTTAAGGTTTTCTTAGGGCTTCGGTTTTAGGTTTTTAGGGTCATGGAAACCCTAAACCCTAAGCCCTTGACGTCTAGGGGCTAGGGCTTCGCTGGTGCAAAATCGAAGTAACTACTTGCTAAGTCCCTGGAGAAGCCATGGAGCAAGTTCTAGGTGTGGGGTCTTTGTGAGTGCACGTGCAGCAGGGCTCCTAGAATGGCATGCTTTCCCATGCATTGCTCGATCGCTGTCCTCGCTCCCGGGTAGGAGCACTCCTCCTGGCTTTCAGCGTTTCATGGGTTCAGGGTTTTGGACTAACCTAAACCCTTAAACCCTTGAACCCTAAACCGCGCCTCGAACCCTAAACCCTTAAACCTAAGCCGTGGGGAGGGGATATGATTAGTAGGGACGTGGGCCCTTAAGGACATAGCCATGCACCCCATTCGTGAAAGGCAAGGTCAGGAAGCAAGGGCGTTGATCAGCAAAGCAGAGCTTAAGGCGTAGAGCTTAGGGTGCATGCAACTGTCGGTACTGTGACGCACGGGGACTTAAAGGATTTTAAGCATCCTTGGGAAGCAGGCCTAAACCCACAGCCGTAGAGCCCGAAACCCAGCCCTGCTACTAAACCTTAGAGCCCCTAAACCCTAAACGCTGGAGCCCTAAACCCTGCACCGCGCTTCTTTTGTCAAGCTTCCGGTTGCCGGACTGCTAGTATGACGAGGCTACGACGTCCGACGGCTACTTCCGTTCGTCGTGCTGTGCTCCTCTAACCTCTACTAGGGGAGTCGACGAAAAGCCTGAGTCGTTGCGGTTTTAGGGTGAACGTTTCGTAGGGCTTCCAGTTTGTTGAAGGTTTAAATCCGGGTTATTTAGGGTTTAGGGCTGAGGGTTTAAAGTCTTAGGGAGGGCTTGCTACCAAAACCGCCTGAAAAGGGTGGAGGTCACACGAGGAGCTTCAATCGCTGCAAACCCTGCGCTCACGTCCACGTAGACCCAAACCCTGAAACCTAAAGTCGTTCTTGTGGTTTCCTCATCCCAGCAGTACGGATCCAACATCGAGTTTAGAGTTCAGGGTACGTATGACATATGTATGTATGTATGTATGTATGTATGTATGTATGTGTATACATAAATCAACAAATAAATAAATAAAAAATAAATAAATAAATAGATAAGTATATGTATATATATATATATATATGCGTGTGTATGAATATATCTGTATTACATGTATGTGCCTATGTTTGTGTATACATATACCAAGGTAGTGCAGGTAGTATGTGTACATGCATAATATGATACATGCGTACATCATACATCCATACGTACAGCTGTGTGGTCGGGTCTTCATGGAGCCCTTACCATGAGGACACTACTTCAGCATGGCAGTAGCCCCATCCCCTCCTGTGTCGGCTCGCACGCTCAGCAAGCTCCTCCCAACCCTCAACCCATAGGGCTCCTAAAAGGGGTTTAGGGGTTAAGGGGTTTTAGGGTTTAGGGCTTTAGGGTTTAGGAGCTGGGGGTTTAGAGGTTTCAGGGCTTAAGGGTCTAGAGGTTTAGAGTTGAGGGGTGGTAGGGTTATAAGCTCTTCGGACAAAGCCCCAAAAGAAAAGGCCCCAACTCGAAACCCAAAACTTTCAGAACCCTTCTGGAAGCCTTACAGAACTCCTTATAGACTTCCAGGGCCCTTTCAGAGCCCTAACAAATCCAGTGTCTCATGGTTTTTGAAGAGCTCTCAAAGCCCTGAAACCCACCGGCTTCCATCACGGCAACATGGAGCTACCAGAGTGGTGTATTGTATGAGTTGTGTTGTACCAGTGCCCTGAACAGCACCAGCAGCTCTTAAACCCTTATAAGCCCTAAATCCTAAACCCACAGCTCCAATAGCTTTTTAGGCCACCCGGAGTGACGGCAAGGCTGCAGCAAGAAGATTCGATTCGCTTGGACGCATGGCTGTTCCACCGAAGAGTTTAGGGCTTCATTTCATGGAGTTTAGGGTGTAGGGTTTAGTCAAAGCCGCTAAATGTTTTCTTGCTTTGAGTTGTGGAACAGACATGCCTGTGGACTGTACAGGCTTAAACCTTTAACCCTGAACCGCGTACCTGCGATCCGAATCCTAAACCGTAACACCCCAACTAGAGCGCTTCGGTCAGATATGTTACATGCCTCTTCAATTTAACATGGACGTGTGAAAGGCATCGAACGTCCAATTCCACAAAGTATGTCCTGAAGCCCCAAACCGTAAATCCGTTGCGCCCCAGATCCTGCTAGGGCATGTCACAAGGAAAATCGAGAGTCCAGGTGATTGGCTCATAGCGGTGCAGGTCAATTTTCACCTCATTTGAAAGCTGTTGAGTGGTGTTTAAGGTATTGGTCTAGGGCTTGATAATGTGGGGGCCTTAAGACTTCGATTAGAATAGGGTTTTGGGGGTATAGTATACTATAACTATAGTAAGGAACCCCCAAAATAGTACAGGTAATTATTTATGCTTCTATATTAGCCGTTCAGAGCTTCTTTTTTAAGGCTGTAACAGCTTGGTGGAGTATGGCTTCGGACTTAACAAAGGCTCGAAACAGCCCTCGAGCACTAGATCTTTTTTATAGTTTCTTTGTGCACAACAGCTCTGAAGTAGGGCTGTGCTGAGAGCCTTCGGGTAATGGGTCCCACTATGTCGGTGCTTTATCACAGGAAAGAGAGCTCACTGCATACATGGTTGTGCAGCTACATATCCCCTGAAATGCCAGTGGCGTCAACCCTGTTCTCTTCGCTTCAACTCTGCGCGGATTCAGCAGACAATGCACCTGTAAGCTAAACTAAGCCAGGACTGGTGGCGTGACAGATGGCTGTGGGCTATGTAGTTATGTAGGTCTTTGGACCTAAACAGGCCTGTTCCCTAAGGGTCCATGTACCCAAATAGTACAAAACCAGGTCCCTAAAATACCTATAAATAGGGACTACTTTACGGCTCAAGTACATACTATATGAATTCATGGACGCGTAGGGGCTGGGAAGTGACCGACCAAGAGACTATCTTCAACCCTTGCCCGGTAAACAGCCCCTCAGTCGAAGAGGTTTCACACATCGCAAAGGTTTCACATACGCAAACACCCAAGGCTATGCCTAAACGCCACCTAGACCCCAAAGAACCCACCCTTTTCAGGTCTGACTTTCAGGTTTGCGTTCGCCTCGGCCCCGCCCCGTTCAGCGCATGCGTCTGCAGTTGGGTTGAGGCGGGCGACGCGAAGCGTTTAAAATTTCTAGGAAGCCTACTCATAACCCATTTATAACTGTCGTGAACCTCCAAGTAAACCGTGAACCCTAAACCCTAAACGCCTAACCTCTAACCTTCCCCTCCACATCCGAGCCTCTGGACTTCAAGTGCTGTCAGCCCAATTCTAAACTTAACCCAACTCCAGAACACCAAAATCTAAACCCAAAGCCCCTAAACCCTGAACCTGAACCTGAACCCTAAACCCTAAACCCTCACCCCTGAACCCCAAACCCTGAACCCCAAAACCTGCAACCAAAATCCCAAACCATGAACCTTTGACCATGCTTTATTGTTTTGGTTCAGGGTTTAGGGTTTAGGGTTCAGGGTTTAGGTTCAGGGTTTAGGGCATCTAGGGTTTAGGGCTTAGGGAATCTAGGGTTTAGGGTTTAAGAAATCTACGGTTAAAGTTTACGGTTTAGGGCTTAGGGTCTGGATTGCTTCCCAGGCTTTTGAACTCATGGAGCATATGGCTTGCAGCGTACCTTAAAGGATTGAACCCTGAAGCCGTCATGGACCGAGTCGCTCGTACCGCCGGACACCAACCAGCCGGGAGGTGCATTGACATAGGGCCGGTCTGGCAATTCTGGAGGAGCTTTGGGAGGTCCCGGGTTCAGGGTTTAGAGTTTAGGGTGTAGGGTTTAGGATGCAGGTTTTAGGGTTCAGAGTTCAGGGTTTAGGATTTGAGAATTTTAGTTGGGGCGAGGTGTTTTTTTAAAGGAGCTAGTCATCTCCGGTATAGTGGCAAACTAGCTTCATCAGGTCAACTTTCTTTCCGGGCCAAAGTCCCTCGCCTACTTAGGCAGAAAAAAGAAAAGACAGTGGGCACGAGGGGCGGCTTGAAATTGGCGGGTTCTGGCTTCCTCGAAAGTTCGTTGATTTTGCCACCTCTACTTGGAGGACCGGTTCTAATCGCTGAAACTCTTCAGCCTGTGCCATTTGGGGTGAAGGGCTTGGGTTTAGGGGTTTGGGTTTAGAGTTTGGAGTGATTCGAGTAGATGGATTAGGTTCAGGGTCTGTGCTACGCGACCGGGTAACGGTGTAGTATGCTTGTGGTTGAGAGTTCGGGGTTCAGACTTTACCAAGCCCTCCAGATATGCCCGTAGGTTCGCAAACTCGTGGAGAGGTGGAGAGGGGTTCAACGATCAACCATGTGAGGTCAATCATCTGCAAGTTTTCCAGGAGATTGTCGTTGAGGGGTTTCAGCTTCTCAATGGAAGAATCCGAAAGGCTCAAGTAGCAATCTACTACTAGTCTACTACATACTGCAACAGTCGCCCTGAAAGACTAGCGTAGATGTTCTTGGGCCCGGTCTTGCTACTGCAAAGGCGATTGTCCCAAAGGAGGAAGCCCTGCAACAAGACCCTCAGGATCGCGAGCGCAATTCCAAAAAAATCGTCAAAGAGCCCTAAACCCTAAAGGTGCCCGTAACTCTATGGTAGCCTACACCCTAAACCCTGTAAAAAAAAACCGGTCGGGGAGGGTCCTCTCGGCCATCGCTTAGAGGCGTACCACCTCTTCGTCAATATCGCCCTGGCATTAAGGAGTACCTTTACCTACCAAAACCTTCTTGTTCGTAAGGTGCTTGTAAATGGCAGACTAGGATTCAGGATAACAACCTACACAAAAGCAGGTTCATTGTGGTAGTTGAAGGTAGGGGTTCAGGGTTCTGGCCTGAGGGTTTTATTGGATGTTTCAAGGCTTTCGAACATTTTGGAAAACGGGTTTCGGGGTCTGCTTTCAGGTCTTGGGGTTCAGGGTTTAGGGTTTGGGGGTTTACGGTTTAAGGGGTTTAGGGGTTTAGGGGTTTAGGGTTTATCAAATGATCGCAGGGGGATACACTTGAGGCTGCTCAAGCTTACATCCTCGAGAACGCTTTGGACTGTCTGAGGCGATACTCCATTGCGTGTTGGATACACCCCGCCGGTTCAGGGTTTAGGGTTTAGGGTTGCCTGCAACTCTGAACTCTAAACCCCGAGGAATATGCTGGAGAGCTCAGGCGCCCGCAGCCCTAAGCCCTAAACAGGTGATGTTCGCGGGTTTGCCCAGATCTGCCCTAAAGCCGAGCTCCGAATCCGAACCTGACCCGAAGAAAGCGTCAACTTCACCTATCTATGGGCAACTGTCATTGTTGTTCATACTACGATTGCCATTTGATACTTTTAGACTTATATTCTTATGATCATCATGACCGCATCATGCCTGTCGATATACAGATTGCGATTGCTAGTATATGTGATGGCCCTAAACCCTAACCCAAAACCCTAAACCCTAAACCCCGACCAAGATAAACATAAAGGGCTAGAAAGGTGCTGAGGGCTTTCTGGCGACTCGGAGTTGCTTTAAATGAGATCCTGAGTAAAACTTCCAAGTTTAAGGGGTTTAGGGTTTAGGGTTTAGGGTTTAGGGTTTAGGGTGCGTAGGGTTTAGAGGGCAGTTAACTTATAGACCCTGCCCAAAGGGGCCAAGTACCCAATAATCGTATCCCCCGTCCAAATATTACCCTACAAATTAAAAAGTACCATCCCAAACCCAAGTCCCTGGTCATTGGGTCCTTTGGGCCTTTAGAGGAGGGGATGTACCCACCCTTAATTGAGGAACATACCTTTAACATCATACTATGGGTCCTATTATAGTTTACAGTCCAGTTCCTTAATTAAGGAATATACCTTGCATCATATTATGGATCCCATTATAGCCTACAGATGTTTCCGGTCTAACTCCCAAGCTAAGGGAGATTGGAAGGTCGGGGTACCTTGCAGATTCGGGGTTTCAGGTTGAGGGCCTACGGCTTCCTGCTGACACGATCGAGCACGTCGAGGTTGCGACAGAAGATTTCCCTAACAGGTACTCAGGTTTCGGATAGTACTTTAGTATATGGGTTGGTATTCGGGAGAGTATCAATACTGGGTACTTGGGCCTTTAAAAAGTATAGGGATTCTGTCATGGGCGGTCATGTATCGAGACTTCTACTGGAGGGCCATGCGACAGGGCCACAGAAAACCGCTCACTTTGAAGCATCTCCTTTTAGAGCATGGCAAACTTCTACACTGCATCTTGTATCGAAGCCTTCAGAGACACCTCAGCCTTAGACAGTAGACCTCATACCCAAACCCTAAGTATACCCAAACCCTCTGCCCTAAACCCAAAAGCCTAAACTCAAAACCCTAAACCCCAAGCCCAACACCCTACAGCTCAAACCCAAAAACAATAAACCCTAAGCCAACTCAAAACCATAAACCTCATACCCTCAATCCGAAACCTAAAATCCTACACCCCAAGCCCTATACCCTTATAATCTCAAAAAACCCTAAACCAAAACCCGATTCCCGAACCCTCAACCCTAATGTTTAGACTTATCGCATAATGGGCCCCAAAACCCTAGTCTAGTTATTAAAGCCCCTACACTAAACCCTTATAGTATCACCCTTACAGAAACCCCTAAAGGAACCCTTTTGAAGGAACCTTTTTCAAGGAAGGAACCCTACATTATCCCAGGGCCTTGATATGCTCCTGCTTTGCTCGACCAATTCCGTATACCCGAGGCTGGTGACCTGGAGTGGTGAAGGTTCGTGTTTCCTTTAAGGCTTTGGGCTTTTCGGGTTTAGGGTTTATGTCTTGGTTCGTGTTTCGTTTCTGGCATAGGGTGTTTCGGGTTTAGGGTTCATGTCTTGGTTCGTGTTTCGTTTAAGGCTTCGGGCTTGTCGGGTTCAGGGTTTATGTCTTGGTTCGTGTTTCGTTGAAGGCTTAGGGTCTTTCGGGTTTAGTGTTTATGTCTTATGCCTTGGAGCTTGTTGGGTTAAGGTTTAGTGGCTCATTGCAAGGCCTTCGGGTCGGAATTACTGATCCTCTCAATCGTATAACATCAGGGCTGGTGCACATTTTTGCACGAATTGCCACGTAACAACTATGATCAAATGTGGTTAGGCACTTCTTGATTAACAAAGAGTCTTTGCTTCCATAAACGCTGGAATGAGCCAGAATTATCTACCGCACTAGTCCTGGAGATGCCACACGGCATTCATGCACAACTTAGGGGCTGAGTACCCTAGCCCAGAAGAGGTTAACTTGTAAGAATATAGTATTAGTAGGATCATCTAAGCCTCAACCGGTTGAAGGTCATCTACACAGCCCCCAAGAACATGATCCCGAAGTCCTGGTTAGGCTTCCAATGATGCAGATATACGCTTTAGCGACGCTTGCGTTGCTTCAGGAAGTCTCCACACAAGGAAGGCGGACCCTGATGTTCATGCATTTCGGCACGAGGGTCGTTGAGGGCTTAGGGTCTAGATCTCGGGGGTAAGGGCTAATGGACTTTAGCATTTGTGGGGTTGGGGTTTAGGGGATAGGGTTCGGTTTCCCTCTGGCTTCAGTGCCAGGGAAACTTTTGAATATAGGTTCCTAGTATACACCCTAGCATTATAGACTTCATAGGGACCGGTTTTGGTAGTTCAGAGTAGGGTATAGGCTTTGGGGTTTAGGGTTTATAAGAAGCGTTCGTCTTGGCAGCGACTGATCCCTTGACTGCTGCCTTCGGCTTACACTTCTCTGGGCAGGCCCGCTGCAGACCCGGGTTATAAGCGCACTGAGCGGCGAAATATGCAAACTACCATGCCCTGCTGTTTCTGTAGCATGTTGGTATACTTCACCCCGAACGCTGAATTCAAAGGGACCCTGCAAAACAGTCGGTTCAGTTAAGTCTTTGTGTGTGTAGATATAATATATATGTATATCTATCTATCCATCTGAATCCATCTATCTATCTATCTATCTATCTATCTATCTATCTATATTTGTATATGCCTACGCTGTATATATAGACACCCTGTATGTATGTACACATCTTCTACATCTATACACATATACACATATATATATATATATACACATACGTATGTATGTACATACATATATATATATATATACACATTCATATATACGTATATATATGTATGTATATTCGCATACCCCGTATATACACATACTCTGTATGTATATATACATATATACATAGACATACCTACACCCACAAACGTAGGCAAAATAATGGCAGGTTAGCTATACACGGCTAGTATTCTGCACACTGCTGAGGTTCAGGTAGACTCTGATGGCCCGGCAGCCTAGAACCTTCAACTCTACAACCCTGACCACACTCACCCAGACACCTCCCGTGCGAAGCAGAATGTGAGTCGACCTCAGAACCTGTGCCAGGTAGAACATAAGTTTAAGGTTAAGGGTTGCAAGGCCTTTACGTGCATTCTATACGAGATTGTGCAGCTTATACAACGGTTCATAGTGCAGTGTTCTTTTCCCGGTTGTCCGGGGTAGGCGTTAAGCTCAGTGGGTGGCTTTTTGAATGTAGCGGGCTTTGGGTGCTGCGGGTGGGAGCCTCGCACGTGAAATTTGGCTGGGGGGGCTGCATAATTAGAATAGGGTGTTATTGAGCTTACTTGCGAGAGCTGGCACCACGCCGCAAATCTTACGATTTAGGGCTTAGGATTGAAGGGCTATGAGGGGCTAAAGCCGAGGGGATGTCAACCAGGTCAGGAAGGACGTCTTACCAACATGCTGAGGAACTGTTCCTTGGTAGCCAAAACAGCCAACACCCTGCATGCGTCATGTGTGGCTGATACGGTAGCTACGGTTAAAAGCAAATCTACTTTCAGTTGCCTAAGTGCTCGCTACCGCTCATATCTCCAACTAGTGCAAAACCCTTTGAACCCTGCAAGACCGGTGGTATGAAATAGCACTTAAAGGTTTTCCGGGTTAGGTCGGATAAGCCAACATATCGATGCTCTTTTTTTCCAAATCCACGCCACAACAATCTGAAGCTAGTGCATATAGATTTAGAACCAGAAAGAGCATATTAGCATTCAACTCCGGAATCGCATGCTGCGACTAACAGCCATCGGCAATGGCCAATGTGCTCGAATGCTCCGTGCACTTAATATAAGGCCGAAATCATTACCAATACCATTTGTGGGTTCCCTGTTAAGTTATAGTACAATATACCCCAAAACCCTATTGTAAGGCTTCAGGCCCCTTCATTACACGAAGCCTCTGATCCTGGCTTGCATGCACCCGGCAACATTTAAAGCCCATCCCTCTTCAAGCTTGTCATCATCAGCCATCGGGGTTCAGGCTTGTTGTGTAGGGTGTAGTGTTATGACCCCCGGATTTCTGGCTTACTACAGGGGCCTTAAGACCACGATTTTTGGGGTACATTGCACTGTCATTTAAGTAAGGAAGAGTCTGGAATGCCATTACCAATTCTTCAGGCTTCTGTATGAGGCTCCCAGATTTAAGCGATCGAGCAGTCTTAGTCTAGTCTAGTTGGCTGCCACGCCAAGCCCTAAACTAGAAACCAGCCTTTCGAGTCAAGCCCCTATCAATACCACCGAATTCAACTCTCTGCCAAAGCGTTCGGGTTTCGAGTTAGGGCCAAGTTCACGGTTCAGAGTTCCGAATTTGGAGTCCAAGTCCTCAGTTCAAGAATGTACTGTAGCTTTAGGCATAGTCCCCAGACCCTAGACCCTAAACCCAGAGCCAGTGCCAGCCTGCATCAAGCAATAGTAGAGCTCGAACTCTATCCGCAAGTCGTTGTGTTCCCTCGCCATCTTGATCGCCTCCACGGAGCTTTACACTTTAGAATTTTAGGGTTTGGGGTTTTGGGCTTAGGGCCTAAAGCCGAAACCTGCAAGGCCGTGTGTGTCTTGGGGACTTTTCATAGGTCAGAACCAGTATCCTGCATGAGCTTCGGGATTTCGCAGTTGGGTCGGCTGCATTCTAAACCCTAAACCCTAAACGGACCTTGCGATGGTCAACAGTCTCGGTCTCTGCGGTTTAGAGTCTGGCTGCGGTCTAGCGGCCTAGCCTTCAGAATAGCTTGAAATGTAAGGGCTACCGGTTACCAGAATAAGCTGAAAGAATTGCTAATGGTGTCATTGCTACGGTTTCCTGTAAATCAAAAAATACAAAAAGTTGTAAAACAATCCCGATAAGCCTTTCAGAAGCCGACCCGTTTATCCCACAGTGGTCCAAATTCAGAATGCTCAAAATCAGAACACTCGCATACTACGTTTGTCCTTGACGAACCTCCGCAAATCCAGCGGAACACCGTCGAAGCTGCATTGACAGAACTCAGAGAGCCCAATACCCCTTAATTAAGAAACATAGCTTAAATCATATGGTGAAGCCCCTTATAGTTTGAGGAATATTCCGTAATTCAGGGGTATCGGGCTCTCTGGCGGAACAGAAGAAGCTACATAACCTCCGAAATCTTGTTTACTCTTTGCTAAATCCATCGTCCTAAATTCCAGAAGCTGCATGCTAAGTTGAAGGTCCCGTCTCCAAGTCTTACTGAATCCAAATGTCCCGAATTCCAGAAGCTGAATGCTAAGTTGAATGTCCTAAAGCCCCTAAACCCTAAACCCTAAATCCCTAAAACCCTAAACCCTAAAGTCCCGCAATCTACAACATCAGCCCTTCACTCGAAACTTAGCCCCCTAAAGATTCAAACCTAGACATCCCGAACCATAGGGTTTAGGGTTTAGGGTTTAGGGTACCTAGAACCACCAAACACCACGAGCTTTGTCGACAAGATCCTAAAGCCTGAGCCCCCAAAAACAAGAAACAAACACTGCACCCCAGACTGGCCTTCAACCTGAAACCCTACCCTCAAGGCTGCAGCAAAGGGTTTAGGGTTTAGGGTTCTTTACCCTCAAGTCTTCGATCCACTTGACAAATCGGCATTTTGGTTTGGGAAGTCCTTTCGAAACAAGTGCACGCTGACAGAACTACAGGGGGGTTCGGGTTTTGAATGTTGGGCGTACTGCCAGTGTGGAATTAAGCCTCCTGAAGACCATCCCTATTGTGGTTCTTGAAGGCTAATTCGACGATTTCAATACATATGTACCCTAAACCTTAAAATGGTCATTGAGGCCTACATAAGTCCAAAATTTAGTACATATGTACTCTCCGGGTGCACTTGGGGGCAACAAAGCCTCGAAATGTCCCTTCACTTACTGCTCCTTGGGGCTTTAGGGCTCTGGGGTTTGAGGTGCTTTATGGTGCCAAAGCCGTGAACCCCGATGCAGGGCCCTACAAGCGGCTCATAAAATGCGCTCATGCAGGATCACATAAACACAAACTAAGGCTCTTCGATGCTACAGGTTCGGTTCTTCAGTGTCTCATATCATATACACTACAGCTCTTCTCAAACCAACCCCAACTCAGGGTTCGGACCCACCTCAATGATGTCGAGGAAGACGTGCGCATCCGGAATTTCGTCGTAGATAGCTTGCTTTGAAGCTCCCTGGGCCAGTTTTGGTTTTCTGAAAATTTTGGGGTTGTGGGAGTTGAGGGTATAAGGTTTTTAGGGTTGAGCAGCTCCGAATCGAGCTAGAAAAATGCCCACCCACCCAGAGAATCCCAAAACCTTAAGACATAACAGTTTTTTTGCATAGCTGATTTCAATCTTTCTTCCGGAGACAACTTCAGCTTAACATGTTCGGCTTAGCCTTTCTTTTAGTTCAAGCTTTTCCGAGGCCATTATACCTTTAGTTGCAAAAGCTGTCGTATCTGGTTTCATCTAAACCGAAAGCATCTAGTGTGTTAAAGTGCATACCGATATCAAGCACTGCTTGATACACAAGGCGATGCACAGGAAGTTGTTTAAGGTTTAAATTTAGGGTTGCGGTTCATGCATGCTTCCAATCTGTGGTCACTGACATCCCGGGCCTGCAAGCCTTCGACGAATCCTCTGAGGAACCCTGCAGGAACCCTCGCAGTAGAACCCTTTAAGAACACTTTCTAGAAGCATGTGCAGAACCCTCTATAAATCCCATTCAAGGACCCCTTTACGAACACTTGCAGGAACCCTGGCCCCTAGAACCCTTGAGAGCCTTGAAGAGCTCCTTAAGAATCTTTTCATGGAAGCCTGAACCCTACCCCAACTCTAAAGAACCTACCTTTTTCGGGTTCCTTGCTATGATTTCATACGTCCTTAGAAAGGTAGGCCATTGGGGTTAAGGTAGCCCCTATTTCCTATATCCCCGAGGGCCTGAAAGGCCGCTCGCAAGTACTTGCCCGCCACGAGGACGACCTGTGCTTTTCAGATTTCTTTTGGGATCTGACCTTCAGGGAATCAGGGTTTCGAGTTTTAGGCTGTAGGGCTTTACGGCTTCAGGGTTTTAGGGTTTAGTGTCTTAAGGTTTAGGGTTTTAGGTTTAGGGCTTAGGGCTAAAAGACCATAGGACACGTAGGATTCAGGGTTTTAATAAATCATGGAAGAAAGTCCACAAACACCAAACTGAATGAACACTGAGGTAGTTTGATGAGAGAAGATTGAAAGGCACGTGCACTAGACAAACTGACGAACCTCAAGAGAAGACAGCTTCCAAAGACTAAGACTTTCTCCATGTACTTGGTTCCCTGCTAAACCCTAAAGCCTTGAATAAAGCGTTGAGTCCTCAATTGTCTAAGAATTGATCGAATGGGTCAAGAATTTCTGACAGGGTCAAGTTTATGCGTAAAAGCGTTCGCTGCTGCTTGTGAGTCGCAGAAATGGTCCAAGGGCTTGCAGTGCTGCATTTTAGGATGTTATAACAGGAGAAGGTCCCAGACATAGTCCGATAATGCATGGGGTTGGAAATGGTCCAAGGGCTTGCAGTGTGGCATTTTAGGATGTTGTACCAGGCATAGTCCGATACTGCATGGGGTTGGAAAGCAACCCAGATGTACGAACAAATCCCAACCTTATCCCCGAAACTTCTATACAACTCACGTCTCTCGGCGAAACCTCTCTTTCACCCCGACATAAATCCCGACCTTAGCCCCAAAGCTTCTGGCCCTCGGTTCTCGCGAATGCTCGATCTTCTGGATTGATGGACTGTGTGAACGTGGCCTCCATGTGGTGCCGGCTTGTTTGAAGCTGCATGAGCCAAGTGTGGA
The DNA here is from genome assembly GCA_905221635.1 of Symbiodinium sp. CCMP2456. Classification (NCBI taxonomy): domain Eukaryota; class Dinophyceae; order Suessiales; family Symbiodiniaceae; genus Symbiodinium; species Symbiodinium sp. CCMP2456. The sequence goes on along the minus strand of CAJNDV010026891.1, from coordinate 79,384 downwards.
TATCTTGAAAGTTTTTTGCAACAGGAGATTTTGGGCTTGAGCGAGCTTTTTGTTTATAGGGGTTTCGGCCATGGATGCTCCGAAGCCTCCTGCAGTGGAGGACTGCTGTGTCGATGATGGGTCAAGAGACACTTCGCTTAAAGGGCTTGCAGATTTGTGGGACAACATTCCGGAAGTGCGGCTGCGATTGCGAAAGAAGTTCAACTTGTTGGTTCACTACGATCCGAAACTTCAGAAGACGTTCAATGTAAAGGTGGAGAAGTCCACACACAATGTTCGATTGAATGCTCCAGTGTTGAGCCCTGTTCTGAAGATTATGAAGCTGACGAAGGGCCTTCCGGCCATAGACGGACTCATGGAGCAGGTGGTGGATGTGTTCAGGCGCTTTTCGTTGCCCATTACAGAGAACCTCTCAAATTCGCAATCGTGGGCCATCCGAGATATGATTCAAGTCATGAAGAAGAACAAAAGCAAAAAAGCTTGGCACAAGGACAATGGAGTTGCAAAGTAGCACAATCGAAACTGCCCCATGTTGGATTTGTAGTATATGTGTCTATCACTTGCAACAGGACCCCGTGACCCGGCAGCTTCTCTTGGACATGGGGGTGTGTGAGGAGCAGGCGGGGATCTTCTTGGATTGAGCTTTTCGTGGTTGGCTAAGAACAAACTGCAGGAACTTAACAACAATCGCATGAAGCTTCGGACAGGCGGATGGGCAGCTGAAGGTGCTGAAAGACAACTCCTTCCAGGAGACGTTTATAAGTTGCCACGGCAGAAATTTGAGTGTTTATCATGGGTTGGCA
>CAJNDV010026891.1:55484-69819 GCA_905221635.1 Symbiodinium sp. CCMP2456 | reverse complement strand
CCACCACCACCACCACCAGTACCACTTGTACTATTGGCTGACGCATAAAGAGCCCGCCGCTCAGTGAGCCAGCTGCTCACTCGGGCCGCGCCTCTGCAATCACCTTCTTTGCCGCAGCAGTTGACGGTTTCAAGAGTCGAAGGGCATCGTTGTATTCAGTCATTGCTGACTTGCGCAGTGTCGATGCCGGCCAAAGGCGCGAAGGATTGTTGCGCCGCCCTCCCTTTGGCTTGGCCTTGCCCTTTGCTTTCGGATTCGGCCGTTCAGCTGCTGAAAACAGCAAAGCTAGCATATCCCCGACTTTAATTATCATGAGCATTCTACGGTGTTTAGGATGCTTTGGCTGTGGGGCTGTGCATGTTTGGCTTCCAGTGTTTTACGTCATTCCATCGGGCTTAGGACGCACAGTCTGTATCGTGCTGCACGCAACTCTTCTGCAGCGTCTGTATGCAATAAAGATGCCAGATGAAGGGGCTATGGCCACAAGTGCATGGTGCTCAAGCCGACAGAAGACCTGAATGTTCATACCAACACCCTACTAAATTTACACCCTGAGCCCCAAGCCCTTAAACTTAGGCCCTGAGCCCTGAACTCGTGTAAGCCGCGTTCATGAACCATAACTCCTTCGAAAATGGATCCATACGATCACCCCGTAAGGTCCCTTGGTACGTACCCTACTCGGAACCAGGGAGATGCCGACATCAGAACTACTTTTTAAGGCCTAAGTGTATACTATAATACAGTACATACTTGCGCCTTAAAAAGTAGTTATGATAAGGGTATCTCCCTGGTTCCGAGTAGGGTATGTAATGTGAATATACATGGACCCTTAACAGCAAGGCCCCCCCCCACCACAACTACCTGGATCTCAACAGGGAATAGGGGAATGGAGCCCTGAGATCATCCCGCGAGCTACCTGATAGTCGTCCCTACCGTAAGTATGTACTGTATGAAAACGTGGACCCTTGGAGATAAGGCCCCTGCAGATACAGGGACTACTCTAAGGGACATGATTAGGGACTATCATAGGATTAAACCCTGAACCAAACCTCCGAGACTAAACCCTAAACCATGACACTAAACCCCAAACCCTAAACCCTGAGACTAAACCCTAAACCCTGAACCCTGAAACCTAAACCCTGAACCGTAAACCCTGAACCCTGAACCCTGAACCCTGATCCCTGAAACCCAAACCCTAAACCCTAAACCCTAAACTTGGCATACACCCTAAACACAAGGAGCCAGAGAGATGAGGCCCGCACTGAGCTGTTATCTGGATCTGGCACGAGGATGTTGCTCCAGAGACGGCCCCATCGATGCCGCGCCTTGCGTGGGCGGTTAGGATTTAGGGTTTAGGGTGTAGTTTTAGGGTTAAGGGTGCCGGTGATGCAGTGCTTTGGGATGTGCGTGGCTTTTCGAGAGACTGTTAGTGCTGGTCCGGTGATAGCCTAATATAGGGGCCTTAATCATTACAATAGGGTGTTGGGGCCCATTATACCATAACTATAAAAAGGAATCCCCAAAATAGTACTTTAGGCCTATATTACTCTGGTATTGGGGTTACAGGAGAAGGCTTCGGCGCGTACGAGTTGCCTTTATGATCCGCTGGCTCCCTGCAAGAGCACAAGAATTACGTATATGGTCATCCTCACTATTGCCACTGAACACGAGGCGAAAAACAGCCCTCACTACATTCTCAACCACTACTCCCGAAACCCTGAACCACAAACCACCTAAACCATGCACATCGAACCTCAGTATAATCACAATTTCACCAGGCGGTCTGAAGAAACAAGCTCCTAGGAGCTCGAAGGACTCCATAGGAGTTCTGAAGGGTTCCTGTACTTGGAGGTTCATGGGTAGTTATAACTAGGATTATAAGTAGGGTAACTACACTTGTAACCCCCTACTTAGGGGACTTTATCTACCCGTAAACCTCCACGTAGGGGCCTTGATAGTTAATGGGGTTTTGGGCTCCTTTATCGTCGAATTGTAATAAGGAACCAGAAGGAATCATGCTGGTAAGCATTGGGGCTTCTATATTATTGGGCTTAAGGCTTACAGCACAGCTTTACAGGGCTCTTTAAAAGCTTAAACTTAGAAGGTTCTAGATAAGCTTTCTATAAAAACGTTCTAGTTCTAAGAAAAACTACAGGTTTCCTATGCGGACCCTACAAAATCACCCTAAACCCTAAACCCTAAACCCTACACCCAAAGCCCTAAACCCTAAATGGGTAGTTCTCTGAAGTAGGGGCCGGCTTTTAGGTCCCGCAAAAAATGCGGCACCCTAATAAAACGGACCCTGAAAAGGGGCCCTAATTTAGAGTCCTAAGCCGAGCCAAACCACACCTTCTTGAGGGAAGACTCTTGTTGTAAAGGGTTTAGGGTTTAGGGTTTAGGGTTCAGGGTTCAGGATTTAGGGTTCAGCATTTAGGGTTTGAGGTTCAGAATTTAGGGTGTCGGGTTCAGGGTTTAGGGTGACCCTTCATGTAGCGGCCATGATTTAATGCCCCAGAAGGTAGAAGAAGGAAGGGTTCTGGTAAAAGGAATCACTATAGCGATTCGGGAAAGTGTCCCCTGTGTAAGTACTTAGAATTCTTTGGGTGCATTGTTGTTTCAGACATGGTGCTTACGGTTTAGACTCAATTACGGGGATTTCGGGGTTCAGGCTAGCTGGGACACCGGCAACTGCGAGGCAAACCCACACCCTAAACCCGAAACCCTGCTTAAACCCTGCTTAAACCCTAAACCCTCCAACCTACCTGAACCCCAAAATAACCTACCTGCTTTACAGGTTCACATAAGGAAATCCTCATATAGAGCCCTAAAAGGGTAGGTTTTGTAGGGTCCAACCTAAACCCTAACCACTAAACCCGCCAACCCCCGAGCCTCAATCCCCCGAAACCTCAAAGCGACAGAAGCTAAGCTCCCGGGCGCAAGAGACGAGACCGGAAGGTGAGGAGCAGTTCGTGTTGACCGGAGCCTGGAAAGACCCACGTTCAGGGTTTTAGGGTGTAGGGCTTAGGGTTCAGGGTTTTAGGGTTTGGGGTTTAGGGTTCAGGGTTCAGGGTTTAGGGTTTTAGGGTTTATGGTTTAGCGTTCAGGGTTTAGGGTTTAGGGTTTAGCGTTCAGGGTTTTAGGGTGTATAAGGTTTAGCGTTCAGGGTTCAGGGTTTAGGGTTTAGGGTTTGCTGACTGACGCTACCGTAACCTATCAAGACCTACGTTTTTGCAGGGTCCCTACATGTACCATCGAAGACCTTAGTCCTAGATCCGAAGACCTATCTCTAAACCCTAATCCTCAAGTGCAAAACTTAGACCCCCACCAGTGTATGGTAGATCTCAGTACACACGATTCCGGACCACAACAGCCCCCAAAAACTGCGAACCAGCGGGGATCGTGGCCTTTCTACAACCTTACACTTATAACCCCACTTTTAACTGCCCATGAACCTCCAAGTAAACCCTAAACCCTAATCCTCCAACCAGAAACCTGGGGCCCTCGACCCGAATATAGGGGTCTAAATAATTAGAATAGGGTTAGGGGCCCATTAAACTATAAAGATAATTGAGACCCCCCCAAAAAAAAAAAATAATGAAGGTAACTCTTTCGGCCCCTATAAAGCGCCTATCCGGGTGAAGTCTGAAGCTTTGTAGTCAAACTTCTCAAGAAGGAACCGGTTTAGGGCGTGTGGGGCTTAGGGCTTTGGGGCTTGGGGGTTTAGGAGTTTGGGGTTCATCGGTTTAGGGTGTAGGGTTTAAGGTTTGGGGTGTGGTTGGGGATAAGGTTCCGCTTGGGGATAGGGTTTAGACGGATATAGAGTTCAGGACTTTAGTGGCCTCGGGCCTAGGTGAGTCCTGAACTTACCGTCGTATATGGGCCTCATCGCAGGATCATGTAGCATTCCCCCACAGGGGCTCAGGGCTCCTCTGAACAGATATCCTAGCCGGGTAGCAATGCCGTAGAAGAAATCCTCCATTGCTGATCCTTGGGGCGTCAACCTGCCATGCGAACAGCTTGACAAGGTGTATGGCATCATCTCCGACACTGCAAACTCTTACAGGTGAAACAGCAAACCGTCTCAGCCTAAGACACCGAAATGGCTAACCACCCCCGCGCGAGGTGCGGGATTCGGGATTGTTGGGGGTCGCAGACCATCTCAATCCTACGCGGTGCGGGATTCGGTTTGTTGGGGTCGCGGGCTTCATGGCCAACTTCGGCTGTGGAATCTGCTCGGTACGGGCTTTTCGGCTTCTGCTTAGATCAATGAATTCCGGTTGGGGATTAGACCAGAGCCCCTGAACCCTAAACCTAAACCCTACCTGCAGACTATTACAGGTCTGGTAGCGGTTCACACGGCAGTGTTGGATGTTGTCGAGCAAGAGTAAGCCTGATCACCAAGTCTTATCCCTACACCATATGGCCCCCCTGTGCTGTAGTAGCCATATTCAACAAACCCCGAACGCTGTGGGTTTAGAGTTTACGAGTCATATATAGTCAATGGCTCCTAACTTCAAGCCTAAAGGTGCTTGATGACATGTAGCCAGGCTGTCAGACGATCACGCTAATCAGACGCATTGCTCCGAAACCCTAGAGCCACACATTGCACTCCTTATGATAATCTTTTTTTACCATTTTAACCCTAAGCCCTATAACCTCTAAACCCGAAAATCGCTCGACAACCTAACAATGGCATGGCTGAAAGATTTTGCTCACCTCAGTTCTGTGGCTCTCAGCAGTTTTAGGGTTTAGGGTCAGACCCTCATACAAACCCAATTCAAATCATTGAGGCCCGTAGCTTCTCGAATGTGCGCGGCCCCGAAACTCCTCTCAGAAAGAGACCGCCAAGTCGGCTTGGGGTTTGGGGTGCAGGGCCAGGGCGTCTCGCAGAAGAAAACCCTCAACTCCAAACCTTCTACCCCAAGCCTCTAGGGTTTACGGTTTAGGGTTTTGGTTTCGGGTTTAGGGCTACAGAAAGAAACTCCGCCAGAGGCTCCCGTCGTTGCCGAGGTTGACACCTAGGCAGCCAGGCAGGAACTGAAGGACACGGTGTAGGATTTGTTACTAGTGTCGGCCCTGCCAGCTTTTGTGGTAGCAACTGTTTGGGAAGAGTGGGCCATTCGAAGACCCTAAACCCTAAAGCAAATATACACCGTTTCCGAACGTCGATGCTACATGATATCTGCTCGCAGAGCACAGCGATTATTCCAGAATTCTGCAAACCCCGAACGGTCCATGTGCCTATATAGTTTGTGCCTTGACCTCACAATGGGCTCCTATACAGGTATGTACTTCCCGCAAATAAATGGACAATTAGTTAGAACCAGGACTGCAAGTCAGTCAGCAGGCTGCAGAAATTACAACACAGCAGCGCGGCTTCATGCGCATGAAGGTTCAGTCTTCAAGCCGTCGTAACTTGGCATGGCTTGTGCAAGCACGGAACAACACCGCAAAAGCCCGGAGCTCGGGATTCATGAAGCCTGCTCCCGCAAACCACCTGTGCCAAACATCTGTTATAGGGGCCTTATAATAATTAGAATAGGGTTTTTGGGGCCCATTATACTATAAAAGACTAAGGAACCCCCAAAATAATGAAGGTAACTATTTAGGCCCCTATATTATATAAACCGTACTTCGATTCGAAAGACTTGGGACGTAAGCGACATTGAGGCCTGTACGGCTGATGATATAAATCCTGCATTACCTTGACGGCCCTAAACTCCTAAACTATGGGAATTATGGTATATTCCTTACTATGGGTAATGCAGGACGAATATCATCAGCCGTAGTTCTGTTTAGGATGTCTAGACATCACAGTCAGCGCAGGAGCCGAGAGAATTGTAACACGGATTTTCGGACATATCTTCAAGGCCGAAGTCTGCACCGAATGTAGGGGCCTGAGTAATTAGAATAGGGTTCTGGGCTCCTTTGTAGTATCACTGATCACTATAATCAGGAGCCTTGGGTATAACATGAGTAACTATTTAGGCTTCTATGTTATGGGTACATGGACGCTTAGGCGACGCCTTCAGCACCCCAAACCCAACGCAAATCCACATACACCCCAAATCCTGAACTCCACGGTCCACAACCCCTACAGTTGCAAAACCGAAAGCTCTTATGCAACCCTTTTAAATCGATAGTAGAGCTTATGATAACAGCCTACAGAGAAGTAGGTTATGCTAGCTTAAACCTAAACGAGACTGTGGCCATTCACTGAGTCGCAGGCTGCGAGACCAAATCTTTGGTAAGGTTATCCGCGCCTCGGACGGCTATGGAATTAGGATTTGGGATTTAAGGTTTAGGGCTCCGGGCTTAGAGTTTGTGGAAGATGGACATGGACTTGCTACTCATTCGGTTCATTGCCGTTCCAACATCTTTGTTAGGGCCTTATCTCGAACCTTGACCCTAACATAATACCGCAAGCCCCAAACCTTCAGCCCTAGATCTTTTGCGAAAACCCCTGAACGTGGGTTTACGGTTCAGGGTTCCGAGGAGCTGTGCGAACACAGGGTTGGAGTGGTTAACGCTTAGGGTTTACGAAAATTAGCAACAATGTCTCTGTGTAGCCGGTAAATTAAAATGTCACAAAAACCCTCAACATCCATGCCCCTAAACCCTAAACCCAAAACCCTAAACACCTAAACCCTGAACCGCTGACCTACCGTTTCTAAGGCCCTATGCCATGGTCTCTCTAAGACTTTGACGACTCTAATCTTCGTGGTTGCGGCTTCAGGCCTGAGAGCGTTGAAATTTCCGATTCTAGGAAGTACCTGGACCCTATAAAACCTTCCTTTTGTTGGTTCCCCAGTATGAAATTCCAAATATACGTCCGTAAAAACGTAGACTATTTGGGGTCCAGGTAGAGTTTGGCGGTTAAGGTTTAGGGATTCGGGTGTTTGGCTTTGTTTGTTGACCCGTTCTGCTTTGTTGGCGCTCCGGGTCCTAAGCGCGCTGCCTGCCGTAAAACAAAGTACATTGCCGGGGTCGTGGCCTTATCTGGCTGAGCTTGCAGGCCCTAGAACCCCTATCAAGCCCAAACCCTGTCCCGGCGCTCCGAAGCACCACCTTGGCTTTCAGCCTCATCAGCCGCCCGACCTTGTCTTTCCGCCTCTTCAGCTTCAGCATCCTAAACCCTACATAAACCCTAAACCCTAAACCCTAAGCCCTCCACCAAACGCAACGTCGCGTACTGCTGAGCCGGAGAAGAGCTGTCCTTCCGCCTCCCCGAACCCAAAGGCTCCATGTACCTTTATAGTACATACTTAGGCCTTAAAGGGGTCCCTATATAGGTACTTTAAGGCCGAAGTCTGCACTAAAGGGCACATGGACCCTTGGGGGAAGAGGAGTCACAGTCGCTAGAGAACGCTGCTTCTTCAAGCGCAACCCTGACCGTCCCTTTGGAGGCCGCTCTGCGCATCTTCCTGTCACAGGGGGTTGACGGAGGGCACCGATCGTCCACCGTTTCCTGAGTCATCGAAGAGCAGCTCAAAATCAGCGAGATACAATGTCTTGTCGGGTATATTGGCCTTGCAATCAGTAGCGGGAAACCTTTACCCTCCAATAAATTAGCATTGCACCGATTTAACACCCGACAGGCCAAACATCTGAAGTGCTCTACTCATAGAGGCCCTAAGCGCTAAACCCCTCTTATGCCCCAAACGCTACGCACTATACTCGAAACCCTCAGAGACCTTGGGAAACCCTAGGTCTAAATCTTAAGCAACCTTCAGCAAAAGGGATTTAACTGTAACCCCCAGCCCTAGGGGACTGTAGGCCATGACCCTTTCATTCATTGTAGGGTACCCCCCCCCAAAAGAATAGGTTTTGTGGGATCCCCAAACAAAGCCGTGAGCATTCAGGGTTTATAGGGCATAGGCCTTCAGGTCTAGGGTTAGAGAGACTCCAATCTTAAACACCCTTAAAAGCGACAGACCCACACCCTGCTTAAAGTTGCTGAGTTCAGAAGCCCCAAACAAGTTTCAGTTCCAGCATAAGACCGGTACGTAAAGTGTGCCCATTTAGCTACTACCTGGACCCTATAAAACCTTCCTTTTCAGGGTTCCCCAATACGAATTTCTGAATATACGTCCTTTAAAAGTAGGTTATTTGGGTCCAGGTAGGCCTGAGATCTAAGGTCCGGCCTCTTCGGTGCCCGCCGTGCTGGCTGCGCCTTAGGGTTCTATCTGCTTCTTGCTGCTCGACCCTAAAGCTTATACAGGCCCTGAGCCCTAAAACTAAACCCTAAGCCCCAAACCCTAAACTAAACCCTATAAGCCCTAAGCCGCAAACCCTGAACCCCAATCTGAAAACCCGAATTAAGCTGGAATCCTCAATGATGTTTAGCGTTCAGGGTGGTGCTTGGGATTGGGGGCCTTAGGGCTTGGGGGCCTCGGGAGCTTCGGGTTTGAGGTATGAATATATATATATATATATATACACATACATATATACATATATATATATATATATATATAGGTAGATTATATAGGGTTTAGGGTTTAGGGTACACGATCCAGGTCCTCAACCCAAAAGCCTGATAGCCCAGACCCTAAACCCTGAACCTGAACCCTATAGCCTAAACCCTAAACCCTAAACCCCGAGCCATAAACCCTAAACCCTGCAGCCTGAACCCTAATTCCCTAAGACCTGAAGGACAAGCTCCCCCGCGAGCTACTGCACAAGACGAGGAACTCGGGTCTTGACTACGGACCAAAAAATGGCCAAGGCAAAAGAACCCTTGTTGTCGACCGAAACTTCCATAGGGGCTTTAATCATTCCTTATTATCAGTTATAATCATCGTGCAATAGACCCCAAAGCAACATTTCAATTATTAAGGCCCCTTATAGCTCGACCCGGAACGCTGAACCCCTCGATTTGGTTTCGGGCTTCGGCATGGAGGGTCGTACTATAGAAACCTGAAGAAGTACACATACTACTGTTCATGATATAAATCCTGCATTACCTTAAGGCCCTAAACTATGGGAATTATGGTATACTCCTTACTATGGGTAACGCAGGATTTATATCATCAGCCGTATTTCTTGGGTTTCTCTAACGTAGCTGTAATCGGCGAAATCCGTCTCATCATGAGGGCCCGGCCTCAGAACTCCAATAACCAAGTAATGAGCGCGATGGCCGTTGCTTTCACGCACTTTCGGTATGCGAGGCGTATCTTCACGGTCGGCGATATGTAGGGAACCGTCTCATGTCGTATGCTTGTTTGTCCGGGCGGCGCCCTTAGTGCCAATGCCAAACAGCAGCACGTTCCTCTTGCCAGAAAAACCCAGCACCAACTACAAGCGCTCGTCAGTTAAATGACCTCACCCTAACCCCCGGGCTACCTACTATATAGGGTGCTAGAGCCCCTAGGGCCCTATATAGTAGGTCACTGGAGGGTTAGGGTCACAGCTGCTCAGTGTTGATGCACCAAGGTCCTTCTCAATCCTGCGAGTGAAGGCTTTAGGGTTCCAGGTTTATGTAGGGCTTATAGGGCTTCCAGGGTTTCCAGGGCCTACAGGGTTTTGGGGGTTCCGCTCTTTAGAGATGAGAAGCAGGCATCTACAGATACACTCTTGTCGGGGAAGTTTGTGCAATAGTAGTGTTGCCCAATACTTTATAACCCTCAACCCTAAACCCTAAACCGTTACTTGGTTGCTTCCTTGGAAAAGTTCAGAACCGCCTTGTGGCTTTGAGGGCACCGGCTAAGGCAGAAATGCCGAAACAAACCTAAAGCCGTAAGCGCCCCGTAGATCCGGAGAACCGTGCTGAACCCTAAACCCCAAGCTCGAAATCCCGAACCCCACACCCTAAACACAATGCACACCCTAAACGCTGTAAACCATAAACTCTAAACTGAGATCCCGCACGCCACCAATCGCGGGACTGGTTGATAAGCAGATCCATGGGCTCCGAGACGCTCGTCTGCACCAGCTTGTTTCTTAAAAGGGTTTAGAGTTTGGTACGGTTTAGGGTTGAGGGTGTGACAAACGGAAGCGCGCTTTTGTCGGCGCGCGTCGGCCTGCAGGCTTACCCACCCCAAGGCCACCCACTTGCAACTCTCAGGGCATACGGCCGTTTCTGTTTCTTCGCACAAGTAGGGCGAGAATACATGCAGGACTGTCGGAGTGTGTTTACAACGCGGATGTTCAAATTCCTACAACTGCGTTTCATGCGCCGTACCTTTTGTTTCATTCTGATTGGCTGATTTTTGAGCCCGTTGAGACTAAGAAACTTGTGTTAAGAAACCCAGAGTACCCCAGTAAAAAACCGTGTGCCTCACAACTAAACAGCGAGGGTACCGTTTCTCAAGCAGCCCATCGCTGTGCTGTATGGTATGTCTATATACGGAGCTAAAAGGGAATATCTTTACTATTCGTCCCTAAACCCCAAACCCTAGCCCCAAACCGTGAAGGCTGGCCAAAGTATATGACATCCAGGAATTGCAGGTGGAGGTTCATGGATTGAAACGAGTGGGGTCATAAGTCCCCTGATATGGGTCGCAAGTATAGCTACCCTACTTAGAACTACCCCTGAACCTGCAAGTAATTACATGAGCGTTCTCGTGGGCACACCAATAAGGAAGAATCTTCCGTAGCATCCCGTGACTTAAGTCCTAAACCTCAGGCCACAACAGCTCAAAGCCCTTAATTGTTCAGGGTGTTTCAAAGCCGAAGAATCGGCAAATTGTGTTGTCTTCGCAAGTTTTGAAGCGCCACATCCATCAACTCAACCCTGCAGGTACCACCATCGATACGATGATACGACGTATCAATCAGAGTCCCGTTGCATCACATGCGACAAACGCTTAAATAGTCACCAGTTTTTAGTGTTCCCCCTAAAATCTATTAAAACTAGTAATCATACACACCCCCAAGCCCTGTTCCAATCAGTAATGCCCCTACCTTACTAAATCTCATCTTGGGTTCAGGGATCTCAGGCTGTTGCGTTGTGTGTCGGACTCTGAGCTGACAGTGATAGTGTGCTAGGGTTTAGGGTTTAGGGTTCGGTTCAGGGTTTAGGGTTTAGGGTTTCGGGTTTAGGGTTTAGTGTTTAGGGTTTAGGGATACTATAAAAAGTGTTCTGGCTCAAGGTTTAAGGCTCACGGTTTAGTGTGGTTTAAGGTTTAGGGACGGTGCCATAAGGGTCTTCGGGATTAGGGTGTCGTGTGTGTCGGGTTTGGGGTCATTGGGGCGCTAGGGTGCCAGGGCCAGTGCTGCTTGAAGGTTCATGGTTCTGCTTAGTCTTAGCTGCGGGAACATGGCTTGAGCTTAGAAAGCCTGAACTGGCGATATGACCAGTTGTACCTGTAGGCCGTTTGACCCACAACAATTTAAAACAACCTGAAATCTAAACCCTAAACCCTATGAAACCTAAACCCCTAAACCATAGCAGGGCTTCGATGGAGTTTCCTAGCCGCCAGAAGGCTCTCAACCCGGAATACTGCTCCCCTTCCAAGGAGAGCCTGACCACCTGTTTCTGGAGATCCATAGTCAGAATAGAAACCATCAGCGTGGGTCTTTATTACTAGGGTTTTTGAAATAGGTAGTTCTCTAAAGCAGGGTCGCTTTGCAGGTCCCAAGCATAGGACGGCACTCTTATACTGTCATATACGAGGACCCTAGAACGTACTCTAATTTAGAGAACTATCCATATGGATGAAAAGTTGTAGGTTATATAAGCCCCAAAGGTTAAAGTTTATCTACTCAGCTGTTAAGGAAACAAACAGAAGGTACCTAAACCCTAAGCCCCTAAACCCTAAACCCAAATTCTAAGCCCTAAACCCTAAACCCTAAGCCCTAAAGCCTAAACCCCAAAAGTCACCTGGCCTGGGACACGTCCGACGTTGCAGCCGTGGGCCGACAGAGGTGAACGATGCGGGAGGGCCACATGCTATCGTCTCCTGTTGAGAGAATGAACATATAGGGGCCTTCATACTTAGAATAGGGTTTATCGGGTTCCTTTAAGAGGGTTCCTTTGAAAGGGCTACTACAAGGGTTATACTATAAGGGGTTAATATATACTAGGGGCCTTCATAGTTAGAATAAGGTTTTGGGACATACTATACTATAAAGATAATAAGGAACCCCAAACGTAGGAGTTTAGGGTTTAGGGTTTAGGCGTCTCCTGTTGAAAAAGATAAGAAGATAATGGTTTGGGGTACCGCTTCCTTCAGCGGCTTGCAAAAAACCTCCAACTATAGATGCCTCTCCCTCTCTATAATTATATATCTATGCCTGTGCATCTATGCCTCTTTACACCTGTACATCTGTATACCAATGCATATTTTTATGTGTCTTGTCTATGCCTGTGTCTACACCTTTATCTGAAAGTTATCTTTCTGTCATACAAACAAATAAATACATATAGCTCTATAAACCTGTATATCTCATATGTATATGTATCATTATATGTACATACAGCTGTATATACACGTAGAGCTTGGATTACTAATCCCACTGCTGTAGGGACTTAATCCTGTATTTATATGAGGTGCACAAATACCCCGCAGCCTCAATCGTCAGAACTTGGCAACTGTGAAAGCCAGAAACCAAGTATAACAAAGATCGAAACAGCGGGAGGACTGTATGAGTCTTACGACAGATGATCTACGTAGAAGTCCTTCAGTGCTCATGTGGATTCACAGAACAAGCAGATCGCAAAAGCCCGAACACCGGTTTTCAATCCTTCCGAAGCTGCCGCTTCATCGAAAACAAGGTTTCTCTTATTATATATTGTTATAACTACTATCATTGTTATAATAATAACTATATATATATATATGTACATACACATGTGTATACATATATATATATATATATATATATGTGTAGTTATATACATGAAAGTACATGTGTATGAGTTTGTATATGCGTGCATGTATGTACATATATACTTATATATATATATATGTATATATATATATATTTACACATGCATACATATATACCTACACGCCATGCCCCACAGACCGCACCCAGAATGCCCGAAACCAAACAGCAACCCGAAACCTGAACTCCGTAAGCCCAAGCTTCAAAGAGCCTTAGAAACCTATAGTAAACCCCAAAAAGTTGGAAACCGGAGTAAGGACAAGCAGTGCTGGGATTGCTTAGACGTTACTCTGAAGGATCGAAGCTATTGGGTTTCCAACTTTTGGGCTTGTACTATAAGACCTCAGGTGTGGATGCCCTTGTGAGTCCCTTCCTAGAGCACGCAACAGACTCGGTCCTTGCCCACACGTTTCCGCGGGCGCACAAGAGCCTGTTGGGCATTGCCAGCAATTTGTTACATGAACACGGAGAGGATTTAGGATTTGGGTAGTTTTCTAAATTAGGGTCCCTTTTAGGGTCCTTAGTATAAGGGTGCCGTGCTATTATGGGGACCTAAACAGGGAACCTAGTTTAGAGAACTACCCATTTAGGGGTTTCAAGGCTTTCGGTCTGATTACGGTTTGAGGATTGGGTTGTCGGGTTCGGGGGACCCAACCCCGAAGCGCAAGCATGTCCGTAAAGCCTCAACCCTCAACCCTAAACCCTAAACCGGATAGGGTTTTGGGTTTAGGGTTTAGGGGTTTTGAGAGGATCTTGTCGCCCTTCAATTCAAAGTGCACTTTCTGAGGTCGTTCGAAGGCTAGATCGTCATGTACAACCCCGATCCCCAGCCCTTACCCACAGGCTTTACGACTAAGGATAACCACAGACAGACACAATAGTGGGAACAATGATATCAGGACCCCGGCAGAAGGTACTGCGAAGCTTCGAGTGTCGAGAATCCGACCCCACCGCCCCTAAACCCTAAACCAACGGCCCTAAACCCTAAGCCATAATTCACTTCAGGCTGATCCTCCGCCCTGAGCATGGATCACAATAATACGTCAGAGACCCCTGAAATCGGTGGGCTACCCAGAGGCTTATACCCCACCGTTTTTTGGGTACCTACTTTCCCATATAACAGATTCTAACTAAATAACTAGACACTCCTGAAGCTATCTGGGTTCATGAACCCTAAACCCTAAACCCTAATATCAAGGCTACCTGGGATCCGTGAAGATTGGGATGAGCCGCTAGGTAGGGTTTAGGGCGACAGCTGTGTGCATGTACATAGGCGTAGGAGAGGCAATCCGGTGCATGCAAGGTGTGAGTTTGCAGATACATTGCTGTCCCAGGCACAGATGCTCTTCACATACTCCGTGCTCCCCAACACCGCTCGCTGCAGCGTGTAACGAAGCACCTGAACACGATACTCCTATAGTATATACTTTTGCCTTAAAGTAGTCCCCACATGGGTCCGTTCGGGTTAAAATGTATGAAACTATATACTATATGGGCACATGGA
>CAJNDV010026891.1:6912-29542 GCA_905221635.1 Symbiodinium sp. CCMP2456 | reverse complement strand
ATAGTTTTTTTTTTTTTGGAGGGGGGTCCTTATTGTAATTATAGTATACTCTACCCCCAAACCCTATTCTAATTATGAATTAAGGCCCCTAGACTAGGGTTTCGTGGGTTTGTTCAACGATTCTCCGAAACTGCTTGGGCACATGACAGTGCACCCATGTCAAAATCGTGGGTGTTCAATGTATCATTCCCATCATCACAAGCAATAGCAACTACAACCATAACAACAACGACAGCGTCAACAACACGACGATCAACAGCATCAGCAGCAGCTGCAATATCGCAGCGATCGCCATCACGACCAACAGTATTGTTTCCTAATTGTACATGATTGGCAGCTGCATAGTACCTTTGTGTCATGTGTGTCTTCTTACTCTTCTCATGATTATCGTCCTCCTTGCAGCAAGGCCGTTGAAATCAGCCAAGCCTTTGCTTTTTGCCAAACTCTTACACCCCTGCATGGTCTTGAGTCAGTCCTTCGAAACCATCCAGCAGCGGCTCGTACTTTCAAGGAAAACAGAGCAATGGAAGTGTTAAAGTCCAGCTAGCGTCATCTTGACACCCATAAGCTTGAGCGTTGTGTTCCGCCCCGCCACTCCCAGAGTTGAGATGGAGATGGTTGATTCTGCCGGTCATACATCTCTCGCGTGGAAGGTCCAATCACAGCAGCACTACAGTTTTCAAAGAAGAACGTCAGACCACATGTATGGCTTTTCCCACTTTGGCTCTTCTAACATCCGAAACAGAACCCTAAACCCTTTTTCCCTAACAGAACTTGGAGTTGTATGCTCTAGGGTTTCGGGTTTAGGGTCTGCTGCATCTCATCGTCCCTGTATACCTCAAGAAGCAGTCAGCTCGAAGCCCTAGATCCTGAGTTGTAAACCTTCGAACTTCCCTAGGCCCTAAACCTCAAGGCCTTAAAATCGGGCTTAGGGTTTGGGGTTAAGGGTTAAGCACCAGAACCTAACCGCAAAACACCAAACCCTAAACCCTAAACGCTAAACCCTAAACCCTAAACCCCCAGAATGCTCCTCAGGTGTTCCGTGGCAAGACTCCAGATTGGTCCGGCGATGTGCCCGAAGATTTTGGCGCGCTGATCAAGCAGTGCCCTGGGCGTGTTTAGGGTTTAGGGTTTAGGGTTTAGGGTCCTTCTGCGGACTTAGTGTTCTATAAGGGTATAAGAAGGGTTCCTGTCAAGGGCTCTATAAGGGTTGAGGTTTTAGGCTAAAGCGGTTTTAGGGCTTGGTACAGAAGCCTGAACAAAAGCCAATCTTGTTCCTTGGGGCTCATTTTTACCATAATGTATCCCCAAACCCGAGTCAAATCATTTCAGCTCTTCTAGTAGGGTTTAATGTGGCCTTGGGGTTTCAGGGTGTGAGGTTCAGGTTGCATAAACTACTGTTCCTTGAATGCCGATCGTCACTCTAAGCCCGAATTCCAGATTCCTGAACCGTGCGGTTTAGGGATAAGGGTTTAGAAGCATCTCCGGTAGCGACAAGTAGGAATAAGAGTACGTCAAGCCCAAGCGTAGAACTGCCCCGTTCGAACTTTCAATCAGACCGGTACCGAAGCGGCTGGACCAAAGATCTCCAAAGCCGAACCCCCCCTAGGGTTTAGGCTGAGGGTTTAGGGTCTAGCTCAGCACCAAACCCTATAGATTGCAGGAATCCTTGAAGGAATCCTCAAAGGGACGTTGTAGAACGTGCTGAAGTCCCTTAGCAAACTGAAACCCTGATCACTACCAGATACAGGCTTCAGACCGCTTAACTTTCTGGTGCATAAGGAAGAGTGGAGGAGGGAATAGACGGACTTCTATAAGTCAGGTATTCTATAACGGCTCTGGCTGGGATCCACTTCCCCACCCTTACCTAAGCACAAGCAAGTTAACTTAAACTGTAGGGAGGAACCCTACACCAGCCGGGACTCGGAGGAAACAGAAGGAGCTTGAGAAAACAAAGTACGACCTAAACCCGGAACCCGACTCTGCTCAGGCAAAGGAAAGGAATCCTGCATTAACGCCCGACTGTAATCGGTTTTCAAATACAGTAGAAGCCTAAAACTTGGAAGCCCAATAGCACTCCTCAAGAGTAATGCACAGGGAATCCCAGCACGAATTGTCCATAATCCACTTTCCAACTTTCTTGGAAGTTACTATATGGTCTTGTAGGGGAGCTAAGGAGAAGCGCAGGCGGCTACTTAGGCAAGGTAAGGAGAGGGCTCAGTTTAAATGCGCTGTGTGTAAGGATTCGTTTTTGGGGCTTGGGAGACTCTTGAGCTGTTTCATGGGTCTTCAGCTTTAATTTCACAGGGTCCACAAGGTTGCGATTCTGAGCTCCGCATGTTCCACAGGACTTAACCCGAACCTTCTGCGCGTGATTGATAGTGGGGTAAGATCCAAACAGCCCTCAGGTGCTTCACGTACAAGCACGAGGACGGAAGTGGGTCCTTGTCCGCGAGACACTTGTATAGAATGCCCATCATCCATTGCTTGGCACTCGCAGTAGGACAGACAGGCACGCACACAGAGACACATAAAAATATATATACACATATATTTATGTTATATTCATATTTATGTTTATATCTATGCTTATATGAATATTCATAGTTGTATTTATACTTGTAAATAATTATGAATGTACATATACACATATGTGAATATATGTATATATATATATGTATGTATATATACATATATATAGATATATATGTATGTGTGTGTGTGTGTGTTTGAATGTGTTGGAGTATGTAGTTTACTTAATGGGTAGTGGTTTCAATTTCCATTTATTCATGAACACATTATGTATTTATGTCTGTCTCATTAGTTCATTAATTCATTCAGTCGTTCATTCAGTTTCATTCGTTCTTCTTTTATTATCTCATTCAGACATACTGTACTTATATATATATATATGTAGGTATATGTACAAAACTATATATATATATATATATCCGTACATGCGCATATGAATTATGTGTTCACGGTCTGCATTTAAATGTGTATTTTCGCAAGGACAAGAACCCTAAAACCTGAGCAGTTTAGGGCTTAGGGTTCTGATCAGTCTAGTCTAATCTGCTCCCGAGGGAGTGCAAATCGAAATAGCTTCATTCTGGGTTGAAAGGGGCGCTGTAATTTGGGCAAATGTCTTTTGGTGGGTTGTTTCCGGGTCCCTTCTTACACTGCGAAAAACCCTACACCCAAACCCTCCTAGCTGCTTGACCCCAAACCCTCCCCTTGAAGCTCCGGGTGCAGCCTCCATGCATATACGCCCAATCAACCCTCGACCTTATCGAAACAGCAACTTAATCACATGTGTTTCGTAGGGTTTAGGGCGAGTGTTTCCCGGATCCTAACCCCAACAAAGCTGCATTCCATAAGCCGTATATACGCCGCCTACAGTCTCTAAAGCACCGAAGTGCAACCTCAGTCCTAAACTCTAAACCGAATGATCAGCCCTAAACTCCAGCACCCTGAATCTTCCAACCTCAGGACTGCTAGGACGCTTGCAGAACCCTACCTTAACCTACCCAAACCTACTCTTTGTTGGTTCTTATGATTATAAACCCTAATAGGGAATTTATAGGGACCCTACAAAAAAGTAGGTTTTGGTAGGTTAAGGTAGTGAAAGCTGTGATCATCAGTTCCTCTATACGGCTTAATTCTTCATCCTAGCAGCATGGAGTCCAAACCCCATCCCTAAAGCCATGCATCAGACCTCCCTTCTAAAAGCCTTGCAATGCCCGCTTAAAGATCTTATAGTTAGGGTTTAGGGTTTAGGGCTCTTTATAAAGCCTTCTTTCTGGCTCTATACGAACCCTTCCAGCAGCCCACAAATACCTTCTTCTAAGGCATTTGCTTTTGCCGTTAGCAAACATTTCTGGTGCCCTTCAGCCCTAAAACCCTGAAGCCCTAAACCCCGAAGTACAACCCCAAGCCCTTCAAGCGCCTGAAAGCCGCTAGCTTTAAACCCTAGACTCTAAAACCCTATAAAGCCTTAGCGCCCCAAAACCCAAAGCCTAAGCTCTTAGGAACCTTACAACCCTAAGAGCTAAACCGTAAAGCCCCCAGCCCCCCGAAGCCCTCTATAGAGCCCTCATAGATCCCTAAGTAGGAGCCCTTATACTATAGACATGTATACTATACAAGCTTCAATAATAATTACCCATATTGTTCCTTAGGGCTCCTTATTATATAGTGATGCTATACAGGAGCCCCAAACCCCATTGAAATTATTGAGGCCCCTACACTTTCATTTGGATGTTGAGCATGTGGCCCCCGTGCCGACGCACCCTAAACCCTAAACCCTTGAGGAATGGAGTCTTGCCATCTCAGACCCGTCGTTGACCTCCGCCTGCGATGATGTGCTGCTCATCCTAGGGTTTAGGGTTTAGGGTTAGGGGTTTAGGGTGTCCCCCGCCGGGCGAGCTCCAATCAAGCCTGTGTAAAAAAAAGGTTAGGGGTTTAGGGTTAGGGGTTTAGGGTTTAGGGTTTAGGGGTTTAGGGTTTAGGGTTTGGGCCAGTTCACCTTTGCAGCAAAGTCGCTGGCAAGCCGGCTGGTACTGCCCCGACCGGTACCAAGTATCGTCCTGACATCTCTCCGCCGTGTGCTGTCAGTCCGCCCAGTTTGATTGCGCTATGCTGGAGCAGCAGATTGGACTATCGATGGATTGCTCGATGGGGCTTGGATTTCCTTCCTCAGGTTGAGCTGCCCGGTTGTGACCTCGAATCGGGAGTCTTCCCGGCTGCGTCGGGTTGCTGCGTCCGTTTTCCTGCTCCACCGTCCACGATCTCGTCCCTCGCGCAGTCGCGCGCTTGTCCAGTACATGTCTTGCGCATTTTGCGCAGGCGGGCCGATTGGGTATTTCGTGCTTCGGGTTGCTTTCTCAAGCAGGCATTGGCTGGCATTCCTGTCCACCTCAGCTTTCCCGCTGAGGCTGCGTCTGTTGAGCCTCTCTCGGAATGGCTCCTTACACTGCAGGGCGAGTAGGCTTTTTCGGATGCCTCTCGTTTCTGGTTTCACCTGTGAATTCGCTGCCTCGCTATAGGCACGTCCTCCGACTTGAGTTTATCTACCTGAAAGAAATTCAAAGAGGCCCCTAAACCCTAAACCCGAGACCCCTAGAACTCTAAACCCTATACCCCTAGACCCTATACCCCTAAATCCCTAAACCCTATACCCCTAAATCCCTAAACCCTATACCCCTGAATCCCTAAACCCTATACCCCTAAATCCTTAAACCCTAAACCCTTGAAAGGAACCCCGAAGCACCACAAGCCCTCCAAAGCCATGCCAGGGCAGGCCCACCTTCGAAGAACTCTCTGAGAAGCTTGCGGCAATGCTCTTTGGGCAAGCCGGTTTAGGGTTTAGGGTTTCGGGTTTGAGCGTTTTGGGGTTCAGGGTATGGTGTTTTCGGGTTTAGGATCTATAGGGTTTAAGGGTTCAGGGGTTATATACTGCTCTTTGGGCAAACCGGATTAGGGTTTGAGCGTTTTGGGGTTCAGGGTATGGGGGTTTGGGGCTTAGGATCTATAGGGTTTAAGGGTTTAGGGGTTAGCCTAAGGGTCCATGTACCCAAATAGTATATACATTTGGCCTGAAATTAGTCCCTATACAGGTACTTTGGGGCCAAAGTATATACTGTTTGGGTACATGGCCCCCGTAGGGTCAGGGTTTAGGGGTTTAGGGGTTCGGGGTACTGGCAATGGCGTTGATGTTTCGGTGAGTCTCTGGGCTACCATAGGGCTTTACTAAACAGAACAGCATTTTAGGGTTCTTTTTAATTCGTTAGGGTGGGAGGGGATTACCGACACCGTGTTTTGTTATGTTGGTTGCAAGGGTGCTCAAGTCAATCTGCCGTATCCTAAACACTCAACCGTAAACCCTAAGCAGGGCAGCGCCAAAGTGTCGCGTAGCTCCTAAGCCCCACCATCCTCAAACCTTAAACCCTTAACCCCTAAACCCGAAGCCTAGACTTTAAGAGGTCACACTGAACCACCTATTATACGCGCCCTTTTCCTTTAACGAAAAGGAACGACTCCTCGCTTGATCGAAGTTGAGCCCCCCGGGGTTTGCACGATTTCTGCTTGGGGCTAAAGGGTGTTTGGGCTTGAGGCTTCTAGCACTAAAAAGGGGTTTAGGGCTTAGGGTTTAGGGGTGTAGGGTTTAGGGTTGCCTATCCGTTTCGTGATGTTGTCGCGGCGGGGAGGGGCTGTTATCACTCGCCGATATGTGATGCCTTGCCTATAAAGTTCTACAAGGCCCTAAACCTAAGCATCGATCGTGGAAGAGGCTCGGAGTCAATGTTGGGTCTTGTGCCGGAATATACCATCGTTCCTATAGTTGAGGGTCCTTAAGGTAATACAGGATTTACATCATCAGCAGCAGTACCCTATCGTGATGCCGAAGAAGACATCGTCACATCCTCAAAGTTTCCACCTAGAAGCACCCACAGTTTTCCTTACTCGGTCGGGCTCCCATGAGTGCATGTGATATAGGGAAATCTAGGGGGCGGAAGAAGGAATAGTTCCATCCGCCTACAGTTCCTGTATAACTGTACTAATTATAACACACACGATAGTATGCCCTACAACCCAGCAATTCCTACGCCTTCAATCTTAAACCGTTCGTCATTCAGGCCTGTTGGTTTTAAGTGCAGATCAGATGAGTCCAGGTAAACAGGATTCCTCGGCAGCCCTCCGTTCCCGTATTGTACTTATTGTCTTCTTTGTAGTTCCTTGTTTGGGGTTTCCTTAGAGGACGCTAAATATACAATGGTTGAACAAAAAGGGAGCTACAATGTAGACTTCTACGGGTATATGGTTAGTTGTCTAAATTAGGGTCCCTTTTAGGGTCCCTTTTTTTAAGGGTGCCGTACTCTTATGGGGACCTAAAGAGGGACCCTAATTTAGAGAACTCGTCATATGGCTACAGGAACTTGGACTAAATTGCATAGAGCCTAAACCCCAAGCCCTATCTTGCATACATGAACGGGCTTCTTGGAGGTTCATGGGTAGTTATAAGTGGAGTTCCGAGTCCCCTAATGTGGGTTCTAATTATAGTTACTCGACTTATAACCCCACTGAGAACTACCCATGAACCTCCAAGTAGGGCCCAACGGTCAGGGTTTGGCCATTTCTAGCAGCTTGTACGTGCCGAGCCCTTGCCCCTGAAAAAAGACGAATACCTCTCAAAACCGAAACAGACACCCTTAGGCCCAGAACCGTAAACCCGAAAACTATCCCTTGAAACCCTTAGCTCTGTCTAAGGGTTTGTAGTCTCTTCGGAGTTCTGGGAGTTGTGAGTGTGTGTGTGTGTGTGCCTGCGCTTGCTGGCTGCGGCCGTGTATGACATACGTCAACCAACAGTGCACCCTAAGGGTCCAAGTTGGTACCCCAAAAAAGCCACAAAGGTTTATAATGTCCAGAAAGAAGGAGTCTTGGGGCCCTCACGGACGCATGGACCCTCACTTGGAGGTTCATGGGTAGTTAATGGTGGGTTATCAGTAGGGTGACTGCATTTAGAACCCTACTTAGGAGACTTATGACCCCACTTAAAACTACACATGAACCTCCAAGCATACCCTAAACCCTAAAATACCCTAAACCCGTGCTACCCTTAATGGAACCCTGAAGGGGACCCTGAGGAGTAGTTCTCTGCAGCGGCACCTATGGGTCACTGGAGGAAGTCACCTCGTGCTTCGGTACAAGAAATCAGCAACAGCAATTAAGTAGGGTTTGGGGTGTAGGGTTGTGGGCTTGCAAGTGCTGATGAGGGTTTAAGGCTTGAGGTTTAGGGTTCAGGGTTTAGGGAATTAGATTTGGGATTTAGGGTTTAGGGAGTGCTCATTCGAACCAAACAGTGCGCACAAATCAAGCGTGAGCACAAGTTCGCCTTCGCCTTTACTACCACAAGCCCTAAACTATCTTCCCAAGGTTCGCAATGGTGTGCCAGTGCAGGAACACGAACTCTGCCAGGAAGATCCTTGCAGACTTCAGCGTTGTAGGGTTTAGGGGTTTAGGGCTTACAAAGGAGGTTAGAGTCGAAGGTTGAATGGATTTTGCTTCGTCTGCTATGAATTGAATGGGATTTAGGAAGGTACCTCGTGTAGCTAAGGTTCGTTTAAACAAGAAGACAGATGCTCCTCTCATCATCATACGGCATATTCTGCATATCCCGAAACCGAGAGGCCGAGAGGGATTTGGGAGTGTCTAAGCATCCTTGAAAGCAAAAAACATACCTCCGCATTCCAGCATAACGGCACCAATATCTCAGCCTCACAGTATACGTACACACACACACAGACATATATATATATATATATACACACATATAGAGAGAGAACAATAAACACAATGAATAGAGCCTAAATCCACCGTCCTAAGCAATGCGCCGCAGCACTAAATTCTGAACGGAGCGCCTCCTTAGGTCAATCTCATCTCAAAGCCGAACTTGACACAGCAAAAACATGACATCTTCAACCTAACCCCTCGGGCGCCAAGTATACACAGGTTTAGGGTTTAGGGTTCAGGGTTTAGGGTCATAGTATCTACCTAATTTCAGTTTAGGGTATAGGGTTCTGGGTTTAGAGTCATCGTATCTCCTTTGGGGCCTCAAGCCGGTAAATAGCACCTACTTCGAGCTTTTTGGAGCCCCAGGGAAACCCCGCCTACTCCTTTTGCGCACAAAGGACTTGACAAAAGTGCCCATTCAACAGCCCAAGCTCCAGTAAACACCCACCAGGAGGAACCCTAAACCACCCAACATAAAAACACAAGCTAAGTAGATTAGAAGTCGTAATGCTTGGGAAGATCTCGGCTCTAATAAGGAACCCCAGGGACGACTGTGTCTGATTATTCGGGCCCTGCAGTCTCATCTCGTAAGGCCCCTATATTTGCTCATCTGGACCATGACCGAGCGGCACCATGCTGATGAGTTCCTGTCTGCCACCAAAGACGGTTGGGGACATTCGGGGTTCCACCGGCCAAGACCTATCTAACTCAGGGGCAGTTTTCGGACTCTAAATGCCAAGGTTGAGGACTTTGGGGAGCCCCCTAAACCCTCAACATTACAGCAAACTTTGCTACACCCTAAACTTTCAATCCCAGAACCTTAGACACCCTAAGCCCTACACCCTAGAACTCTAAACCCGGAACCCTAAGGGAGTCGGATGTTGGAAGACTCGGAATTCTTTCGTCAGGTCTTTGGTTGTCGGTCTGCTGCTATAGGCTCGAGGTCTGCATGAGGCTTAGGGTTTAGGGTTTAGGGTTATGACTCGACAACTCTCAAACTGGGGTGGGGGGGAGGGTGCTCAAAATCAGGATAAGGCTTTTGAGGTAGACTATGGTCTATAACTACACAGGGTTTACTAGTACTACCAGGGGGACTATACATTGCAGGGGTTATTATGTCCACTTATTCCGACCCCGATCTAAACCCTAAACCCTAAACCCTAAAAGCCCTAGTAACCCTAAGTAACCCTAAACCCTAAACCGCCCCGGATATCAAACCCCTACTCTAGGGGCCCATGGTCACGGAGACCCTCGGCAGGTTTTTCGTTCGACGCAATTTTCAGGGTTCAGGGCTCTGGGTTTTGGGTTCGGGCTGTAAGGTTGCAGGATTTTTCAGGGTTAAGGACAGTTTCGATATTCAGAACGACAAATGTGGAAATGCGAGTAAGGCCAAGATGCAGGAGAAAACACATCGTAATAGCATGTGCGGAAAGATTGACTGAGTCGCAATGCTGAAACAAGCGATAAACAGAATAGTAGAATAATTATACCGTATAATTATTCTACTATTCTGTCTATCGCTTGTTTCAGCAATTATACCCGTGGTGATCAGAATCAAATAAAATGGTTAGGCTGAAGCAAGGCATCCAAGGCCGAGCTCTGCAAAACCTAGCTCTCAGCACCGAAAAAACCTAAACCCTGAACCCTGAATGAAGGATCAAATCCGCACATAGCCTGCAGGAGAAGGATGGTCCGCAACAGCGAAAAGGAGGCCCTCCCCTCAAAAACCCTGAACCCTTTCCACCCTAAACCCTGAACCTTAAGACTAAACCCGACAGGGGTCATCGTAAGGATTGTGAAGGCAGAGATTTCTATATATGTTCCGTGGGGCCAGGGGTGGAGGTTGGGGTTTAGGTAGGGTTTAGTACTTTTAGGGTCTAGGCTTAACCGAGTTCGCGGTTCAGGGTATGGGGTGCAGAGGGTTAGATACTGGCTTGGAATCTTCCTGTAGTCTCCATTGTAGTTCAAAGTTATCCACTCTACCATGGAGAGTTCAGGCAGGGTGAAGGATCTAGTAATTGGGATTTAAGGAGGATAACGACTAGGGTTCAGGGCTAGGGTCTAGATTTGCTACTGCTGGCTCACACAAACTCTAAACCCTCCACCCTTAACCCCAAGTAGAATCAAAAGGCTCCGATGATTGGCTCCGGATGCTAGGATCTGCTGGCAATCTTCGTGGGTAGCTACAAAGGCCGGAGCAGGCCGGCAGTCTTCTTTGTGAGGGTGTGGGTTTGGTGGTATATGGGTGTAGTCAAGATCTGGACACATGGGTCTAGAGGTTGCAAGGGTGAGGGTTTAGGGTTTAGCATTAGAGTATCAAGGGGTGCGGGCGAGGTATTGACAAGCCACTTCGACTGCCTCTAGCCCGGAAGCCTTACACCCTCAGCCAGAACCCCTCGAGCTACGAGCAGATCAATCGACAGCCAAGGTTCGATGATATGTAGTGTTCTTTTGCTCCTGCAAACGGGGCAACTTTCCGACACCCTGTTGCTTCACTTCGCGGTGGCGACCTCTCGTTTGGAGTACAACCCGAATGGCCCGGCCCAAATGGGAGTGTCCGAAAATTGGGGTAGCTTGTGGGGTCCTTATAATAAGGATCCTACTATTTAGGGTACTATATTAGGGTCCCCTGTTTTCGGAAACCCCCAAATCAATGTCCAGGATCTGGCTTCTGCCAGGGTTTGGTTCAACCTCTGAAGGGTTTAGTTAGGGTTTAGGTTAGGACCTTAACCCCAGATAGTGTAGGGGCCTTAATCATTCGAACAGGGTTTTGGGGTCTGTTCTACTATACTTATATTAAGGAACCCCCAAACCAGATTCTAAGCATTAAGGCCCTTACATTCGCCTGCCTTTTTATGGACCCTTTTTAAGGAACTCATGGCAAGAACCCTAAAACGGCAGGTTTCGGAGGGTCCAGGTACTGTCTACCGGGTTCGATTTCTAGTTGGCAGCTTGTAAGTCGAACACCTTCATCCCCTTCAGAATCCTTTCGCTTGTTTGTTGTTCTTTTTGTTTCAGGGTTTAGGGTTTACGCTTTCTTCATCCCCTCCAGAATCCTCCTGTTGCTTGTTTTTCTCTTTTTCAGGGTTTAGGGTTTATGATTCCTTCATCCCCTCCAGAATCCTTCTTGTTTTTTTCGGGTTTCGGGTTTAGGCCTTATAGGGTTCCTTCATCCCCTCCGAACATCCTTGAGGCCTCAGGGGTTTACAGACCCGCGCCAACCCCGATCTTCCCAGAGAGCCCAAGGGACCCCTAAAGAAAGGAATACCTGTATCCCCCAACCCTGCAAAATAGTAGAATAGTAGGGTTGTGACCCCTTAGTTATCGGGCAGAACCCCTAAAAACAGTAGGTTTTCGGATCCCAAGGTATACTTTCAAGCATAATATGAAGCTCCTTATCCTTTAAGGCCTATTGCTTAGTTAAGGGGTCTTGGGCTCTGGGTTCCCCCAAAAAAGGAACTAGAACCGCACATAGCCGCCGTTTAGAAGTCGAAACACTAAGGCCAAAACTCACGAACTGAACAGCCCTAAACATCGAAACCCTAAAGACTAAAGAGACCTGGCTTACCGAATCCCCGTCTTGGGCCTTCATGTGCGTTTCCAGACCGCAAGTATACAACCCTCAACCCCAAACACTAAACTATACTACAAACCCTGGAGACCAATCATCGAACCCGGAACTCTATGCAGTCTACCGATTAAGTGTAGCGTTTGCGGTCTAGGGCATAAGTACAGGGTGTAGGGTCTTGCCTTCTAGCATATAGCTGTTGACCATAGAACTATTAACCACAAAGGAGCTGCAGCGGAAGTACAGGTACATCACTACACCCCGAGCCTTCTTCACACATCAGCCTTGGGGCTTGTAGCCTCGATTCTTACTTCGAGCTTAAGGCTTATGGAGCTCATAGGGCTTATAGAGCTTATAGGGCTTATAGGATTTAGGGGTTTAGGGCAAAGGGCTCAGCCCTTGCTTCTCAGCTTACTGAGCCCAATCCCTAAGCCCAAGAAGGGCGAATTTCAGGAGCGAAGTGGGCTGACCTTTCTTGAAGCTAACATGGAACCCGATTATCTCGACTCCTCCTAAGGCATAGGAACTCCCTTAAAGCCAAACTATATACGATAGCCTTAAAGTCTTAAGACAGCAGCAGTCTTTGATGGGGCCTTTTTTCGGGCTTCGTGTCTAAGGCCCCAAAGCCAAGACCTGAAAACCATCGGCACGGAAGGCCTGGTGCTGTAGTGGGCTTTGAAAAAGATGCGATCCGAAATCAGCATCGTAAGGTGCGCCACAATCCTCGACAGCAGCCCTCTCGATGGCTTTTGAGGGTTCCTTGTTCTTTAGGCTTTCTTGTCAAGGGGTCTATGAGAAGGGTACTATAAGGAATCTATATAATGGCATTATGATCTACAAGTGTAGAAACGTGTCTACTTGACGGGCCTCGGCTTATGCACTGCAAACCAGGCAATGCTTGGGGTTTAACCAGGCAATGCTTGGGGTTTGGGGTGTTGAGGGAGCGGGTCCATGCATTTAAATAGTATATACTATGGCCCCAATGTACCTGTATACATATAGTCTCCATTGTAGTTCCTTGTTTTGGTTTAACCAGCTATATATGAAGGATTTTATAAGGTATCCCCAAAAAGGAACTATAATGCAGACTATAAGTAGAGACCACTGTAAGGCCAAATTACGAACTATTTGGGCACATGGACCCCTGGGCCCCTGGGGAATGATCAAATGACGATCCTTACCACGATCACGATCCCTAAATCTCTGCGGCCCCCCAAGGGTTGAGGGTTTAGGGTTTAAGGATAACTGCTCAATCGTGTCAGCCGCAAGACAAAAAAACAGAAATCCCCTTCCCCGCACAAAAGTCCCTGAACCCTTGGTGAGATCCTACTCTTAGTGCCCTCAGCCCTAAATCCTAAGCCTTAAACCCTATAAACTCTAAGCTAAACCCTGAAGCCTAAACCCTACACCCTAAATCTTAAACCCTAACTAAAGCCCAGTGGTCTTAATACGTGTTTCAGGATTTTCGGGTTCTCCCCAGGTCTTGGGAGTTACGGAGTTCAGGGCCTTAGGGTTCTATAGGGTTTAGGTCTTCAGGGTTCTAGAGTTTGAGACTACGTAGAGCCTAGGGCAATCGGGCTCCAGGGTATAAGGGGCTTTCGTGTGTGTAGAGCTCCAGAATCTAAGTGTTTGGGGTTCCAGAGCTTAGGGCTTTCATAGAGAGTCCAGGGGTTTTGGACTTTAGGGTTTAGAGCTCTAGGTTTCTTGGGTATTTAGGGCTTGCGTGTTCTGGTTTAGGACTGCAGTTGAGTACCTGATCGCAAGCAGCTGCTATCCTGCTGTTGCAGATGTCAGACTTGGGTTTGAAGGGTTTCGGGTCCAGCAGCGCTGCGGAAATCGGCAACCTAAAATGATACAACTCCTTCCAAAATTCATTCAATGATTTAGCTGCCGTATCAAAATACCGACAACAACAAAAGTGTTACACCTCTTGCCGGAACACTTACGCAAGTATGTCACTGAATCTTGAGGTACCAGCTATTCCGGCACCGAAACGTCTTGGTAACTATTTCTTCGGGCGTCCCTCATGACTCGAGACCTAGGCGCTAGACACCCTAAACCCTCGAAAACAACACCAGTGACCTACGCACCCTAACCCTAAACTGTCCGCTAACCCCTTTTCAAAAAGGGGACCAGAATAAGGAACCCTAAAACGGTTGTTTTTACAGGGTCCGGGGCGACCCCTTACGCGGTGCCATACCCTGCGCACCCTATCCTCAGTCCTCGGGTACTTTGAAGATCTTCAAAGTTTAGTCTAGACTAAGCGGCTTGAAGCTTCATGGTTTTTCTTCAACGCAGTGGGCCCTCCTGTCATCCGCAGGAAGCTCACCCCAGGCTTTAAGGTTCAGTGTTCAGGGTTTAGAGCCTTCACCCTTGAAATTGGCTCGAAACGAACAACAACTCGATCCTTTTAGCTCCCGAGATCCTTTTAGCTCCCGAAACTTAGGAAGGCCCTTGTACAAAGCTTTTCAAGCCCTATCTGAAAAACTCTGAACATCCTAGAGGCCCTAAAACCCGAAATCGTGAACGGCCGAAGTGCAGCAGCAGGGTGGCCACACTAAAGCTGCTCTCCTGTCGACGGCTCCCATGTTATCGGTGACCATGCTCGCCGAGATATGCATGTTTCCACGAATAATCTTCGCAGAAATAGCTGTACTATTAACTTAAAACTCTTCCCATGACAAGTTCAGAGACACAAGTAACAGCAGTGGTGGTGGTGGTGGTGGTGGTGGTGGTGGGGGTGGTGGTGGCGGTGGTGGTGGTGGTCGCGTGGTGGTGAAGGTGTCGTCGCCCCTGTTGTCGTAGTGACAGGAGTCAACCCTATACCCCTGAACCCTGAACCCTGAACCCCAAACCTTATACCCCTGAACCCTGTGTCTGAAACTAACTTGGCCAGAAGCCCAAAGACCAAGCACGTCTGGGTTTTCACTTTAGGGCGTGCATGTGTAGTTCTCTAAATTAGAATCCCTTTCATAGGGTTCCTTTTATAAGGGTGCCGTACTTTTTGTTTAAAACGGGACCCTACTCTTAGAGAACTACCATCATGATGACATTGCCCATCGCACCATGCTTTCACACATGGAGTTGTCCTGTTTTTGGCATCACCACCAGCCTCACCACAAACAGCAACGAAACAAATTTCAACTCTGAACTGGTCCAAGCCCCCCCACCCCCGCCAGCGAGCAAGTATCACATTGGTAGGTTTTTCGGTTGGGGAGGTTATAAGGTAGTACGGGGTGCCGTAACAATCAGAACAAGGCTTCGCAAGGTCTTGTAGCACATAAACATAATCAGGAACCCTTAGAAAATCGAATGTTAACAACTGCTCAAGCTCCTGCAGTAGCCTTATAGGTCCAAGTACCTCATAATCATAGACTCCAGCCTACAAAACTACTACCCTAAGCCCATATGCCTAATTATTAGGTTTTTTGTACCCTGATACGAGTAGGGTCTCGAGTTTAGCGCCGAGGTTCTCGGCAGTTTGAGTTCCAGACCAGCATGAAATTGGTTGACCTAGGGCCTAGGCTTCGGGGTTTCGGGTTTTGGGTTCAGGGTTCGGGTTGATTGTTTAGCGAAAAACAAGCAATCTATAGGTAGGGTTCAGGATCGAATTGGAAGATGTGTCGGCCTAGGACAGGGGGCCGTACATCTTCAGAATCCTAATCCCCACACTGCGTCTCTAAAGTCCTCGATGCTGCACGATTGTTTTGTCGTTTGCGCTTTAGTTTTGGGCTTCAGACGCCAACCTCTTCTTGTGCTCAGGGTGTTGCCTCTAAGTCTAGTCATCCTGCGCCAGCACTAGCCGCCCCGAATACTGCCAGCCAGACCCCAATTAATTGCAGTTTCGTTACTCTGCCTCCTCCCTCAAGAATCCGAGTCCTAGCATAAACACATAAGCAACCAATAAAGGAAACTACACATGTTCTCTAGATTAGGGTCCCTTTGTAGGTCCCCCCAAATATTACGGCACCCTTGAACATGACTTTAATTTAGAGAACTACCGACCTGTGACTGAGTAAATGTCGATGCCCTGTCCTGCAACGACTGGGAGAAAGACCTCTCCTCTTCTTTCAGGACGGCCTGAATCGAAGATGCAGAGAGATTGGCGGTTTAGGGCTTCGGGTTTAGGCTGTAGGGCTTAGGCTCAAAATACTGACTTCGTTCCGGCCGGTCAGAGTTTCCAGAGGCTTGGGGCTTACCATGACTTAGGGTTGCTGTGGCTTCAAGGTTTATAGGGTTTAAGGGTTATAGGGCTTAGGGTTTAGAGATTAGGGTTTAGGGATTATGATTTAGGGTTTAGGGATTAGGGTTTAGGGATTATGGTTTAGGGATTATGGTTTAGGGTTTAGGGATTAGGGCTTAGGCTTCACAGAGCTGATATAGAGCTGACCGAGCGCAGGACTTCCACGTACAGAACTGATAGGGTCTAGGACTATGAAGGCACAGACATCGGCCGCTTGGAACTTGCAACATTCGGTTCTGCAATGATAAGTATAAGGAGGGTATAGTTTACAACCCACATATTGGATTCTGCATTGGTGCTGGATCCTAAGCCGCGGCCGCGACGCAGTGCACAAACCAATATCTTTTTTGTCAAGGCTGCAGCCTGAAGCGAAGTTTCACGCGATTGGATCTGAGAGTAACTCGGTACCACCACTACCACTCCAGAAGGTTTCGACGACCTCGGGCTCGCAAACCCGAGTCTCCCCCCCCCCCCCCCCCCCCGACACCATAGCCTGTTCAGCATTGAAGGTTTTGGGGGCTAGGGCTAGGGCTCCAAATTCCGAAGAGTCGTGACGGTCTGGGGTCTCTGGTGTTTGAGACTTTGGTGTTGAGGAGGGTCTTCCGTCCGAGCCCTACGCTTATGCGACTGCAACCCGCCCTAAACTACAAAAACCAAAAAACATCCCCAAACTCCTAAACACCCTGAGGCCCCTTAAGTCCCAAAGCCCTAAGCGATCACTGGGAGCCCAATGCCCCCTCGCCCTCTTGGGGTTTAGGGTTCAGGGTTTGGGATTTAGGGTCGAGCCCGGGCGACCAACCCGCAACAAGTTAAAAAGGTTTCGGGCTTAAGGGTTCGGGGCTTGAGGTTTGATTTGGGGCCTTTCAAGTGCTGCAGAGTCTGCTGCCCAAACAGCCCACTGGGCAGGCTGCGACGGGCGTATCGGGCGGAGGGCTCCGGAGTTCAGGGTTGTAATTGCACTAAACAGGTACCTGGAAGAGAGCTATGGGGCCCGTTATACTCTGTAGAATGTCTCTGACTATTGCGAGAGCCTGAAGGCACAAAAATGCAAACCAAAGCTGGACGAACCCCAAGTCCTAAGTTCTCTACTCAAGGTCGCTAAACCCCAAAACCCTAGTCCCCAATATAGGCGTCTGAATAAACACCTAAAGTAGTTTGGAGGGGTTCCGTATTATAGTTATAGCATAATGGGCCCCTAAACCCTAAACCCGAAATCCTAAACCCTAGTCCCTATAGACGCCTTGTTATTCAGAAGGGCGTAGCAAAGCATCACCAAGCTCAGCCCATACCTTGCAGGGTGGTTCAGAGAGTTTAGAATCACATAACCTGAACAGGGTTGAGGGTTTAGGGTTAAGGGTTAGGGTTTAGGGCTTAGGGCACAGGGTTTAGGGTTAAGGGTTTGGGCAGGTTGTAAACTGCACAGGGCTGCTTGCGGATTTTGGCGTACTGATAGGTGCTGCATGAGGGGTGCTGGATGGATGGATTCGGGGGTGAGGGTTTAGTGTCGCCCTTTTCAACGACCTCAAGGAAGCTTAGCTTTCGTGGCATCCTCCTTTTTGACTAGTGTTAGGCTGGGACCGCTAATCATTAAAAACCTACTCCCGAAACAATTAAGCTAGGCTTTCCGGGAAGTGATGCCATGGACTAGAGACGCCGTGCTGGGACTGCGCGGAGACGGGCTGCCCGGACGCGTACGATGCTGGCATCACCGGTACAAGGAACCCCCAAAAAGAACCACAAGGAAATCGCGGATCAGAGACTCCAGATCCCCTCGACAAAGGCACATTATGAAGAACAATACTCACCCGTTTAGTTTAGGGCATCTACCTTAATCGACTCTCTGTGCTACGAACTTGAGGCTGTGGTGACTCCAAATAACAATCCATCCAGGGCACATACGGTTGATGATATATACCCCGCCTTACCCAGAATAAGAAATATACCATAATTCCTAGAGTTTATATAGGGTCCTTAAGATAATGCAGGGTTTATACTATCAGCAGTATGTGCACCCTGCTTCAGACTGTGACTTGCAGCCATGCAGCTTCGCGCTGTACAGCGAAATGCCTCGGCAACATCTTTGCCCACACCGTAAACCCTTATGTTACTAACCCTAAGGGTCCAAGTACCTAATAATCATATACTCTTCTGAATACTAACCTACGCAACTACTATCCGTAACCCAAGTACATGATTATTAGGTCCTATGGACCCTTAGGGTAAAGTATGTGTCCTGTTTCTTGGGCAAGGTATGCCGGGCCCGTATAATCCACACAATACCCGCAACATAGGGGCCGTAGGAATCAGTATAGGCTTCGGGTCTACATTATACCACGAATTTGGGAAGCAAGGCAAGAGGGACCCTAAACCCTAAATCCTAAACTCTAAGCCCCAAAAGATAAATAACACGATTGCTAGCCAAGCCAGGCATGAGGCGCCTCCCGATATCCTGAACTGGAGAGGGCCCTAAACTCTAAACGCCCCTAAACCCTATACCCTAGATCCTAAATCCTAAACCCTAGATCTTTTGAACTCTTGGGGGTTCCGGGAACCTCAGGGTCAAGGGTTTGGGGTTGAGGGTTTAGGGTTTAGGGTTTAGGGTTTAGGGCCCTCCTAAGCCCTAAACTCTAAAGCCTCCCCAAAATCCGACCAGTCACCTGGCTTCATCAGTTTTCCTCGAGGCCGTTTGCCTGCGCTTGCTCTTGAGGGGGTAGGGCTTTAGGGAAGTTTAGGGTTTAGGGATCAGGGTTTAGGGGTTCAGGGTTAAGTTTAGGGTTTAGGGTTTAGGGATGCTTAGGGTTTAGGCTTTTGAGGGTATGCCCCGTTTCGAGTGAGGGTTGAAAGTTTAGGTTCACACAGGGTCTGTTTGGGGGTTTAAGAGTTAAAGGTTTAGAGTTTAGCGTTTTGGGTTTTAGGGGTCTACGGGTTTAGGGTTTTTGGGTGTCCAGCTTTGTCTACAAAGCACGTCCGACCGTGGTTCTGTTTTTTTGGGGCACCAGGCTTTCGATCCCGTTTCAGTTCGAGGGCTTTTAGGGGCTGAACTGGCGCAGAAACCTAGACATCTCAATAACTCGGAGGTTGGGACTGCTGGGACATGAAGAGTCGGCACGGTTAGGGTTTAAGGTTTAGGGTTTTAGGGTGTTCGAGGTTTAGGGGTTCAGGGCTGAGGGATGTTTAGGGTTTAGGATACGGAAGGATGTTTTTAAGGGTGAAGCATGCCACTACGATGCCTGGCTTCCTCATATTTAAGCCCCGCACCAAACAAACTTCTCCCCAGGTCCTAACCTGAATTCAGCAAAATGAAACTCCTAAACCCCAAAAAGCCCTAAGCCCTACACCCTATAAGTTCCAAAAAGGGCAAGCTCCTCCGCAACACCAAAGAAAGCTGGCTCCCGCAACTTCTGAGGTTGCTCTCTTGAAGCTCCTTTTCTTCCGGGTTTG
Organism: Symbiodinium sp. CCMP2456; assembly: GCA_905221635.1. Taxonomy (NCBI): domain Eukaryota; class Dinophyceae; order Suessiales; family Symbiodiniaceae; genus Symbiodinium; species Symbiodinium sp. CCMP2456. The sequence continues at coordinate 10,001 of CAJNDV010026891.1, read as the reverse complement.
TGTTCAGGGTTGACAGTTCGGTGTTTAGGATTCAGCTTTTTAGGGTTTAGGGCTTTAGGTGTTGAGGGTCAGGGGTTTAGGGTGCCGGGGTTTATGGCTCTCTGTACTCATGCGGCCTGCCATGATATCGCCGGCACATGTCTTGCAGATATTGAACACCTGGAGTGGCGAAGACAAATCTACTTCTGCTTCCACGGGCGGGCGGGGGTTGCGGATGTATTTTTTGTAATTCTGCACAAGCTTGGATTAATGTTGAAGGATACTTCAGATTTGCCGACCAAGTAGGCCCTGAGCAAGCACTAGCTTTCAGTCTCACACTGTTCAACTAAGTGCATGGTGCTGCCTTCGAGAATGCCCACAGTTAGGGGGACCCTTGGGGATATAGACCCTCTCAATAAGGTCCCTTTTAAGAGAGCCACAAGTAGGGTTAAGAAGGGTCCCCTTTCAGGGGTCTCCCTAATACTACCCGGGAAAATACCAGGCCAAGCTCGCCCGTCAAAGTTTACACCGCACATCTCGCAGTGAACGGACATTTGTGTAACGTTAGGGGGGGCCTTACTTTAAGGGCTACGCTACAGATCCTAGTCTTGAGGGTTCTGTAGTTCTGTACGAAGTATCCAATTTTCGGAAGCTCCTATAGTTCTCTGTGCTTCACTGCCTGATGTCTTCATTCATCTACGAACACCTCGCCCCGTAATCTCAAGCAGAAGAGTCCTCAACCTTATACCCGGAAGCCTGAACACCAAAAGCCCAAAAGTGTCGACCATCCTCACCCCTAGAACAAGCTTCCAGGGCTGCTAGTTATATGTGTGTGTGTATACACAGATGCAGAGGTACACATATGTATGCATGTCTCTCTCTCTATATATCTATATATATATATATATATGAATATGTATGTATAATTCTGTGTATTCGAATGTGTATGTAGATTCTATACATAAAGTAACATATTCGAATGTTTACACTTACACATACAATGCATGCAGTCTACAAGTAGACGATTTAGTATACATACCGCTACATACCCGCAAAGCAGCACAGCCACATGTTACAAAGGCACCTGGAACTTTTAACCAACCCTGATCCCTGAACCCTTAGGCCTAAAGCCCTGTACCGGAAAGCTACCTTAAGCCCTTAAACGCCTCGCACATAGCAGGAAGTCGAAGTACCCCAAGCCCGGTATATATATATATATATATATATCACTGCGGTATATAAAACGAAACCTGCACTCAGGACCCTACAGTGCCAGCCTTGCTGTTAGTCCCCCTGCTTGCCCCTAAACCCAAAATCCCAAATCCCTTAGCAAGGCGGGTATCGCAGCTGGGGCAGCTCCAGTGGAGTTCCGATGGCGAGATAAACCTTGGTCTGTAAGATCATGAACCTCCCAATAGGCTTTCTTTGGTAGGGTCTAGGGTAGGGTTTGGGGCTCGTTTTGGGGTTTAGGGTTGAGCTTAGATGGCAGGGCAGGAGTGTAGGGGTTCTGGGTCCTCTTGTGTTTTGTCTGATACAGGTCCTGGGTATCTTTTTGGGCTGAAGTTTGACGGTCGTCTGCACTCCCTTTTGGGCTAAGGTCGTGTATTGTTGTGTGTTGTGATTAAGTGTCCTAGTCATTCATTCCTTTTTGTTCTGGCAGAGACTTCATAAAGCTCCAACCCGCGAACCTCAAACCCCTAAACTGCTGAACCCTGAACCTCTGCCCCAAAGCCCTGAAGCCCTAAACCCTAAACCCCTAAACCCCAACGCTCTAAACCCACAGGGAACCAACGCCCTAGACTCTGAACCCCTCCTTCATTTCAGAACGAGCTGCATGGCGCAACTTTCACAGGCCTCAGAGGAGCGTTTCAGCTCCGGGTTTAGGGTTTAGGGAGGGGGAGGAACATAGGGTTAGAAGCTGCATCCCAGGCCATGACATAAGCCCGAAAACCCCCGGACCCTGAAACCTCCACACTCTGGACCTTACCTATAGTTTGCATGGTAATTGGCTGTTTTGGTCGGCCAGTCGAATGGAAAGCCCAAAGAACACTTTTTGGAACTCTTACAGAATCCTTATGAAACGCCTGTGAACTCTTACACAGGTTCCAGCTGCATCGATTCGAAGACTTCGTGAGGGGCGGGGGGCCAAAGCCCAGGCTTCGAAATTCCGAAATGTAGGGCTTGCAGGGCTTCTAGGGTTTAGGGGTCGTAAAACTATACGCTTTACCTTTCGCGAAGGGTTTTTTTTCAGGGTTGGGTTCGACTCTTGTCTGCCAGCGCTGGCTCCCAACGAGTACTGCATGAAGGGTTTAGGCTCTTGAGTCCTGAATTTTCAACCAGCAACAGAACCCCGAAGCTGATAAAAGAGGCACTCTCAACATGCTTGAACGCACACCCCTCAAAGAACTCCTACACTAAATGACGCTCTGGTCTAAGGTTTATAGGGGTGTTGGGGATTAGGGGTTTGGGGGTTTAGGGCTTTAGGGGTTCAGGGGTTACGGTTCGGGGGTTTAAGGTTTCGGGTTCTTCGTAGGGAATGAATGGGGGAATAGATCCTTGTGATAGCCCCTTGTGTCCCTACAACCCACTCCCTCAGTCCCTACTAGAACCAACCCCAAGGGTCCAAGTACCTAATAATCATATACTCTCCCAAATAGTAACCTACATAATTACTATCCGAAACCTAAGTACCTGATTATTGGGTCCTTTGGACCCTTGAACCAGAGGCATGGATCCGGACTCGAGCTGCCCTTCATAGTCCGAGACCCTATCAGCTCTGTACATGAAAGTCCTGCGCTAGGTCAGCTCTAGATCAGCTCTATGAGCCCTAAACCCTAAACCCTAAACCCTAATCCCGAATCCCTAAATTCTGCACTCTAAACCCTAATCCCTATACCCTAAACCCTAATCCCTAAACTCTATAATCCCTAAACCCTAAACCATAAAGCCAAAGCAACCCTATGGTAAGCCCTAACCCTCTGGAAACTCCGACCGGCCGGAACGAAGTTCTTCTGCTACTATCAGCAAATTCTGAGCCAAAAATCCCCCGATCCTCAACCCTCTCTCAATCTCTGTGTGTAGATATATACACATACATACACATACACACA
>CAJNDV010026880.1:47576-54876 GCA_905221635.1 Symbiodinium sp. CCMP2456 | reverse complement strand
CTCCTACTACTCCTCCTACTCCTACTACTACTACGACAACGACAACAACTACTACTATTACTACTACTCCTCCTCCTACCACTCCTACTCCTCCTAGTCCTACTCCTACTGCTATTGCTACTGCCACTGCTACAGCTACTACTATAGCTACTACTGCTGCCACTGCTGCTACCACTGCTACTGCTGCTGCTGCTGCTACTACTACAACTACAACTACTACTACTACTACTACTACTACTACTACTACTACTAGTATACTACTCCTGCTGCTACTGCTGCTGCTGCTGCTGCTGCTGCTGCTGCTGCTAGTAACGAATACCATCCCCGATCATTCATGCTGAGCGGGCCCAGCTCAGGCTATGTCAATGACCGCTTCTTGCCAGACAAGGCGTAGCCGAAAATCCTTGCGCCCGCACTGTTTCAGTGGCTGAGCTCAGCAATGCCGGCTGCACTACCGCAGACACCCGCGAAGCAAACTCGCAACAGCAGGGCCAGATGCAATTGTAAGCGGAAGAGTTGGTTTCCGATTGTGTCGATAGACGGAAGACTCAGCTGGGCAAGAGACAATATGGTGGCTTCAGGCAGAGTGTAGTTTCACTCGTGCCTTTATTAAGTTGACGGTCTGACTATAGAATAGTTTTACGCTAAGGTCACTGGGAAAGCCGATTCAGCGCGGAACGTGCCAGGCGGTCGACCTGATTGACGAGGCAAGCAGCTTGGTCCTGCCCTCAGCAACCTCCGACCCGGACCTCCAGGTGAGCTCTGCCCATACGTTGCGGGGCATGCTGTCCGTTGAGGCCCAGTGGCGGATAGAGATGGAGCTGGAGGAGGCTGCCGAAGGGTTCTCCATCATCAGTCGAGGATTGCCAAGGCTGCTTTGCTTTGATTTGGGTGCAGGCGAACAACCAGGTCGATCCGGGTGAACTGTCTGGCACCGAGTCGAGTCGTGATCAGTCTCGGGTCAAAGAGATAAGTCAGCATTGCAGTTCTCGTGCCCAGAGCACAGACACCTCTTTCGCTTCTTGCCGACGCTTCTTCACCTGTGCACAGGGGGTTCAAACGCCGGGGCACCTTGCAAGCGTATGCTTAAAGTTACCTAAGCCAAGTAAGCAGCGAGCCATGCTCAAGCCATGTCTGGCATGGTTCTTCGCGGTCGCATCTGCACAGGACACGGGCTTTATGCGGACTGTATTCGTGGAGTATGTGGATGGAACGAGCGACGGGCACTTCCAATTTGGCAAGGCTATCGGAGAAGCCATGGGGCCTGATATCCAGACAGTCTGGGCAGGAGACTTGGAGCTTCATGCTATGGAAGCCTGGGCACCTCGGCCTGATGCTGCGCGCGCGTTGGTGTTCAATCACCAAAGGACACAAGCAAAGAGGCAAACCTGGAAATGTACTTTCGTGTGGAATGCTTCCCTCAATCAGGAGTCAGGTCCAGGCGCTTAACTGCTCGGCTTTTCAGACATGTAACGCTTCAAATGCGCAGCCATGCAAGTTTTCGTGCTGAGGTACTTGGCGAAGGGCGTGAAATTTTTGAGGGCCTCGTTTCGGAGACGAACGCCACTTACCCCCTCTACATGCGAGAGGTTCGACAGGGCATATGCAAGGATTTGTGGGTGTCGCTGACAATCTGTTTAGGCCATCGGTGCCGGCTGTGTGGCTGGGCTGGGGGGAACTCTAAAATGTTTCGTCAGGTAGAGGGCATGGCAGACGGCTCCGGCATTGCACTGCAGCGCTTGCTTGTGAACCAACTTCGGGAGGCGCATCTGTGTTCTTGGTCCAATGTCAGATCCAAGTAGCCCCGAGGACTCAGCCCAGTAAACCTGCCAGGAGCTTGCGCAGTGGGTGGAGCCGCGAAAGCGTGAAGGACACTGCACGGACGGCTACGTGGTAAGTGCTCAGCTGACTGCACTTGGGCACAATGACGACTGGCCTATCAACTGGCGGAAATCCTCATATTTCGTGATTGCGACAGCGCTAGATGCTGACGGACGGGCCAAGTTCCGTATGGGATCCTGGTGCTACCCTGGACTGCTTTTCGGAGGACAGTTGAACTGGAATTCATATGGTTTGGTGTGGACTGTGAACTCTCTGTTCCCACGCAGCTTTCGGTCCAGAGGAGTGGGGACTGCTTGGGTAGCTCGGCACATGACGGAAGCTAGGTCCCTGCAAGACTTGGTCACTCGCGCTTCCAACAAGCGCGTCACCACAGCCTTGAACTACAACGTCGGACTTCTTAGCGAGAAGGAACTCTGGAATGTTGAAGTTACTACTGGCGGCCTCCATGCTATGCGAAAAATTACAGGCCCATATGTGCATGCGAACCAGTTCAAGCTGCTGAATGTATCTCAATTTCCGGAAGCATCCTCGGTTCACCGGGAGGGGCGCTGGAATCAGCTTAAGCCGAACAACATGAAAGACTTGCGATCATTCTTGTCAGACAGATCAGACCCGGATTGGCCTGTGTGGCGAAACCGCACTAGCAAGGATCCATGCTTCACTTCTATCACGGGCATCTTCGACTTAGAGAGACGCACAATCTCCGCTTGGACGTCCCCTTCGAACGCCACTGACGCACAGTTCGAGATGTCCCTGGACTTGGCAAACGAAAGGGCCAGCAGTAGAGAGGCAGAAGACTTCGTCTACGTGTGACCGCGGGCATTTCAACCGTGAAGTCAGACTTGTCCGACGTGTTCTCAATAAGCGCGGATCAAAACAGGTTGCCAACGCCTAGTTACCATGACCAATTCAGTTGAGAGCCGGGCTCCGCGACTTCATTTGTGCACAGGTCCAAGCCTCTAGTGACGGCACAAGATGTTGCAACTGTTCTTGCAAAGTGGCCGGGGCCCTTCTAGCAATAGCCAACAAAGCCTCGCGGTGCTCTGATCCAAGGTCAGGCATTCCTGTGGAGCGGCTTTCCGAGGGCGAGTCGGACCGGCTTATGCGCCTCGAGGACCTGAGGAGGTTCTCATGCTTCTCGTCGTCGCATTGAGACTCTGAAGGAGACGCTGGAGCAGCGCATCATTGGTTGAGCCCCAATTCCGAATGTTTGGCCGCTTCAATTTGGTGCCTTCTGCGTCCGAGGCCAGTCGCCTGCTGTCAGCGCCTTGTCGCGTGCAGTGCGACGAGCACGGAGTGGTCTGGCAGGAGCGCCACGGCATGCGCCTGGCTAGAGAGTCGACGTGCCACTGAGTGAAATTGTGGAGGATCCAGCCGCCCGACAGCTTCGTTCTTCTTTGCTGGCCCAACAGGTCGCAGCCACGACATTCCAAGCCCAAACTGAGATGTGCTCTTCCGAATGCCTGACGAGGCGTTGGCAAGACGGAGCTGTGCCGGGTCTTGGCAGAGGAGTATTACGCAGACCTCAAGGTGGGTTTGAAACTGCAAACCCTTCGTAGAGGCGATGGAAACTTTCTCGGCTGAAAGGCCATGGTGCGTCTTGACATGAGCGAGTTCTCCGAGCCCCACAGCGTCTCGCGGCTTATTGGGGCTCCGCCCGGCTATGCCAGGAAGCCCAGCGAACTGTCTGCAGTGCTCGCGATTACAACCACATCGACGCCACTAGTCGAGTGGCCTTCGCATTGAGTACCGGGATGTTGGCGGAAGCACCCAGAAGCTTTTCACAAGGGGCCGGCCATGGGCTCAACCCGACCTCAACTTAGCCCCTGCACCTGGGAGGGGCTTGGTGGTTGTGGGAGGCCACATGGCGAAAAGGACCCTTCTGCTGCTTGCATGCACTCGACCGTTGTCGCTGTGGCTCGGTAAAATCGTCGCGGGCATCGGCGGCACATTCGGCTCTAGAAACACGGCCAGAAAGAAGGGAAGACAGAGGACCAAGGCACTCAGTGCTGAAGAGGAGTGGAGGGACCCGTGCACCTCACCGTGTGTTCTTCGTCCACTCATGAGGTCGGCTACGACGACCCTCGTAGTGGCCAGCTGACTGAGGCTGTGCGGTGCGGTGCCCGGAAGGTATGCTCTTTGGCGACCCACGGAGTTGCTGGAGTGACATATTTCAATCCCGAGTCGACGACCATACAGCGTCGTGGTCTTGGACGAGATTGAGAAAGCCCACTCTGAGGCAATGCACCGCGTGCACTCTCTCACCCACCCCCTGGTTCCTTCCTCCATGCCCACACCGTGCAGTCAAGAGACGTCTCGATGTTTCTAGCTTCGCCTGCTGTTTCTGGGTGTGCCGTCTGTCAGGTGCTCAACCTTCTCTTGCAAGTGCTGGAGGACGGACGCCTGACGGATGGAAAGGCAGTGGCATCAGCATTGTGCCACTTCTGCTGTCCTGGCGTACCATGCGTACCCTGCGGTGGCTTGTGCAAGGGCAGAACCGTGAGTTTCTCCAACTCCATTATCGCAAGGGGCTCAGCTGTGCCGCACGTCATAGCAGGATGTTCTTGGGCGACCTTCTGCGCTGGTTCCTGAGGTGATGACCTCTAACGTGGGAAGTCAAGAAATTCTGCAGCAGGCCATGCTTAGGGAGTGCAGCGAAAGAGTCGGCAGCTTCGAAGTTGGAAGTCTCCAGAAACGTGGGCTACCGGGGCACCTCTGCTCAAGCTTTAGTCTCCACATCTCAGGCCTTGAACTATCGCAGCCCCAACATGACGGCCGGTTGCTTTCAAGTGAAGCTCGCAGGCTCCTGGCAGGACTTCGATCAACGCCAAGATACGATCTTGAAGCGCGCATACATGGCCGGCTTGGACGTTGTGCCTTGCAAAGTTGGGGGCCAGCGCTACCAAGTGGACTTCCGAAGAATGACGCAAACCAACTTGGAAAGTAGAAAGACGCGTGCCATCCGCCCGCCTCCCGGCTGGAAAGGGGGGGAGCCAGGGAGGACAGGGCCAGCGCCCAAGCTGCGTGTGACCGTCCCGGAAGGAACGGCAGGCAAATGCATCTACGTTCCAGACCCACGGACGGATCAGTTCATTGCCGTCCAAGTCCCGGCAGCGGCCAGAGCAGGTGACCCTATGCTTGTTCCTCTGCCACCTGTCGTCACTCCACCTACTAAGGCTTTTGACAGCTTCAAACCCTCGGCACCTGCGGCCGTGCCTCCCATGCCTCCAGTGCCTCCATGCGCAGAGACACCGGAGACGCCCACCGTCAAAAGCACCAAAAGCGACACAGATCCAAAAAAGGCAGGCGCAACAAGGTGGAGTCCAGGAGCAAAGGTGGCCGCGGGCGGTGCAGCTGTTCTTGCCGTAGGCGGCCTAGCTGTGGCAGGTGTTGTGCTGGGAGAACACATAGCAGACGTCGGCTGGGATGGAATAGTCGAAGATGCTGGGCATGTAGCCACCGATGTGGCCGATGCTGCTGGAGATGCTGGTGAGTGGGTTGCCGAAGCCGCCCACGACACTGCAGACTTTGTGATGGAGCTCTTTTGATGAGCGGCACCAGGCCGCTGCTCTCGAATTAACGTCCCGCAGCGCTGACGGACCTTGAAAACTGTTGTACAGATTTCCATGCAACAAGTTCTGTACAGGCATGGCCCCCGTCCAGCCAGTGAGGACTGTCGTCGCTAGCCGCGAGCCGTGAATAAAAAGTGCAGGCTCCCCTCACGTAATCTCAGCAAGCACACCTGTTCTGACAGTGTGGAATCCGTGCCAATCAAGAAGGATCATACTGCGCAGTTGGCTGTAGCTTGGTTGGTAGCTGCGAGGAATCGCCAATCTTCGAACCCCTCTTCAGCATGGGCTGCACGGACTCCAAGCCAGTCGCCAAGCCCTCCAGCAAGGCAGGGAAGAAGAAAGCTGTGAAGCCGCAGACGCCGGCCGAGCAGACGGTGGCGCCCCAGGCCGAGACGCAGGCCGAGTCCAGGGCGGCGCAGGCCAGCCCGGAGATCCTGGAGCAAGCGGTGCCGACGGTGGCGGACGCGGCCGACGAGTGTGCCGAGGTGGCAGGGACCATTCGCACAGTTGAGGAGCCGGTGATGGACATGGAGCTCGAAGCGGAGCTGCCGGTGATCCCCGAGGTGCATCCTGGTATCAAGGAGACCCTGGAGGACTCCGAGACGACGGCCGAGCCCAAGGATGAAGAGTCTCCGCGACTCTTTGCGCGTCTCAAAGTGGAAGCCGCTCCCGAACTTTCGCAAGGACCGTGCTTGTGCACCAACTTGTGGTAGATGCGGACATGACCCTTGAAGCTGGATCTCGTCCGAAGATACCACTTCGCCTCATCGTATACCCCCAACTATCATTATCATTCATTATCATGGTCTCGGAAGTAGACCATGGAGGAAATGCCATAATTCAGGTCCGGGATGTGCACGCCGTGTACAGACACTGCTTCCTCGGGCCTGTTCAACTTTAAAGTTAGCAACATATCGCAAGAGCTCATGTTCCGGCAATGTCCGAAAATCTGGTCGCGCTGCTCCTGGCATGCCGTAGCATCTCCGCGACAGCTTGACAAGTCAGATCAAGGTCAATGTTCGACTGCCTGGCAGGCTTCTGGTGTGGGCACTTATGACCAGCTACGTGCAGCGGTCCAGCGGCAGTTGCAGCAGAAGTTCAGGCCTGACCCGGTGGACGGTCTTCCACGAAGACACTCCTCTCCCCTCCCACACTGCGTTTCTACTGGTATTTACCACGTTCAGACGACTTCTATGCTTGCAAGGCCGGAGTTTTTGAACCGCATCGACGAGCTGCTCATCTTCCGAGCGCTGTCAGAGAAGGAGTTCAAACAGATTGTGCCCCCAGCATGCAGCGGAATCATGCAAGCTCCAAGCCATAGCTCTAACTTGTTTTTTGTGACAGGTGCGACTGGTTCTAGGAAATGCCAAAAAGCGAGCAACCTTGGCCTTCGAGGAGGTCGGGGCGGGTCGAGTGAGCCTCGTAGTGGCGCGTTCTGACGCTTTGGTGTCCTGCTTGGAGAGGCCGCCTTGCAGAGCGGGCGACCAGACACAGAAGCTTTGGAGCTCTCATGGACGGTGAGCAGCTGAGACTTCAGGGTCGAAAGTCGAAACTAAAGCCCGGCACACCAGAATACCAGAGTGAGGCCGAAGTGGAGGAGGTCGTGCTGGCTTCCGGCTCCAATGCGGTTTACGGCGTGAGATGCTCACGTGGGGATGAGCTCATAGAAATGAGTCGTAGTTACGGAGAAGGTTTGCTGGGGACCAGAGGCACGGCCTTTGCGACGTGCAGTACAGCGTGTCTTCGAGGACCTGTCGATGGCATGGAGCTATAAGTAGCAAAGAGCGACCTGTTCTTTGCGTTGACGACGCCATGCTGCAAATCCACACCACAGCCTCACAGCAGAAGCCCTCAAACCATGGTAGTAGTTGTCGGCTATTGTCGGC
>CAJNDV010026880.1:35076-45076 GCA_905221635.1 Symbiodinium sp. CCMP2456 | reverse complement strand
GGTATACATTTTCCGATGCATGTACAGATACAGATGCGTACATATTCATATGCATACAACTACACATATATATATATATATGTGTATGTGAACAATTATATGTGCACTTTAAACTTTAACTTATACTCATGCATACATACATACATACATACATACATACATACATACATACATACACACATACATACATACATACATACATACATACATACATACACACACATACACTCATTCATACATACATACATACATACATACATACATACGTACGTACGTACGTACGTACGTACGTACGTACGTACATATATGTCTATGTGTGCATATACGTGCATTTTGTATGTGTATATATATATTGATATTTTCATTTGCATTTGTTTATGTCCATGTTTACATGCATGCATGCATGCTCACAGACGCACTGAGTTCGTACACCTCGGTCCGAGCAACACTAACTTTTTGGCCTTTCAGGACAAAATCCGTTTTCCAACACAAGGCAATGCCTTGCGACGTTCCGCGCCTTTAATGCTGTCAGGAGATCAGCCACGTTGGCTGTCCTCTCAATCCCTGGCTTGAACTCTTTCTGCCCTTGAGCCGTGCGGATGCACTTAACGTTTGAAGGACCGTCGCTCAACGAGCCTTTGACAGCCTTAGACAGAGATGCACAGCGTGTTTCTACTTGGGAAGCCCTCCTCGAACGTCTGGTCAAAGGCTCAAGAAGGGCTTTCGTGGCCAGCGGCCAGAACAAGACGGAGGTTGCCTTCTCACTTGAGCCCAGGAGGCCCGAACCGTGTCGATACAATCAGCTCCAAGCCTTTGAGGTCCTGGGTCTCTCTTGAAGGCAGCTGAAACACGGCCGTCTCTTCACTACATCTCTGTCTTCCAGGCCATTTTCGCGCGCTTTGCACTCTCGGCCCTTCGTTCTGCCCGAGCCGACTGAAGCTTCGGTGGATACTCTCGAATTCAAGAATTTTCCATCTCTGGGACTGAATGCTCTCCTGTCGACACTTCGGTGTTCAGCAAGCACTGTCGGGAGACGATGAGACGTTGAGAATTGTCTGCGTGTTTCATGCTTCAGACTTTGTAGTGTCCGACGTTGATAATCTCTCAGACTACTTCAACTGTTGGTTGGGTGCGAGGTCTGATTTGTAAGAAGGGCCCGTTGGATGCTTAGAAACGGCACCGGGGGTTCAACTTCCAGTAGCAGCTGCAATCTGCAGCAACCCTCCGCCTGTGCGACCTCTGCGAAAAGGGTGCGACGAGGGTCAAAGCCACGAATTGCCCGTACATCAGCGCTCGCTGTCGGCCTACTTCATGCTCCCCGGCTGGCCAACTCTTCTCACTCCAGCAGCGGTTTGCTGCATCTGACAGCTGAGAAATTCTAACGTACAGCTCATGTGAGTGACAAGGACCGATGCGCAGGGTTCATCGTTGAAACTAATTTGCTCAACTGATTGCATGAAGCCAGTTTCTGCAACGATCAACCAGCAACAAGCCCCTGGCTTGAGCCTGATGCCTTGTTGCATCTCGCTGACGCATGACTGTGGTGGAAGAGCCATCAGTTCGGAATGGTGCTTGGTGGACTTTCTGCGCAGGCCAGGCTGCAACATGTTGGATTGTTGGCTGTGTGGCTTCACCTGCAATTCATACATCCTGCAGAGCGTGCCGTGCCACTGTCATGACCTGCGCGGCTTGAACTTGTTCCAGCTATATTTGCTTCAACTCTTGACCATGGCCTGTCGAAGCGATGCTAAGGAGAGACTGTGCATGCGATGGTGATCGGAAGCATGCAAGAAACTGCAATGTGTGTAACCTGGCGCCAGGGAGCTTCACATGCTTCCTCACTGGACTCACCTACACCTTCGGGGTGTGGAGCCCTGCGGTGAAGACGGCTTACGGTTACTCGCAGGCGTGGCGCAACTGTGCCAGAAGAGTCACCAAGACTATCTAAGTGAAGTCTCGCACCCGCCTTGGCCTGCATTCTGGAAGCCGTTGAACCGCACAGGCTGAGCTGGACACGCTGGCGCTGGCAAAGGACTTCACAGAACTTCACTAGTTCACATTCAAGCAAGCGCAAAAGCTCCAGTGGCAGCTGCCTGACAGAGGACCTCGGCAACTTCATCTGCATGGCTCCTTGTTTGAGCAAGTGCTCTCTGGACGTTGACTCCATGCACACACCTTTAGGTCGAACTTCTTGCACAGTACAGCGCAAGGATGCAGGTCTCGTGACCAACCGCTATGGAGCGCACGTCTCGGTGGCGGGCGGCTCACTCGTCCTGACTCTGTCGTGCATTGCCATCTACCTTGCCATCGGCAGCCTGGCCGTACTAGCATTCCAACCTTTGCCCTGCCATCACGGCGCGGAGTCAGTGATTCTGTGCCTCGGCCCATGCTGGCAACATGATTCAGCCTCGTCTTGCATGCTGAGGCAGTGGAAGTGTGCCATTTCCTTTCATGTTGCCAGGCTGCACAAGCCGTACAAAGCACAAGCCGTTCAAGAGAGCGCTAGTGCGGGGGTGCTCTTCCACAGCCGGATGTTCGGATGCTGAGGATCATCCTCTTCGGCCTTTTCGGCCACAGCATGGGATACTGCGACAATGCGGGTATCTCGACCAGCGTCAAGAATTTCCCGGAGCACAAAGGCTGGGCTCAGTAAGGCCGCAAGCAAGTACCAACCGGCATCAGCTCGTCTTGTGGCACCGGCTCGCAGGCAGCGCGGTAGGCCTGATGAAGGCGATGGAAGGACCGCATGAGTGATGCCAGATTTCCTTTCATGTCATGCGTGGATGCCTAGACTTGGTCATTGGAGGACTGACTGCAGCCGTTGTCGGCACAGACGCATGGCTGGCACTGCAGACCGGGGGTACTGGTTGGAAAGCAGTCCATGTCAGATCCCGTTGTACTTTTCCGCATTATGGCCCTTGTGCATGAAGTGAAGCGCTTCAGCCCTGGATGTTGTAAGTGATGATTCGCGCTGGTCAGCGTCACAGGTCTTCTACAGCATCTCCTCGGACGAAGACCTTGAAGCCTTTCCCCTCTGCATGGCTTTCTTGGCCTTGGGCGTGGGGGTCTGCAGCGCACCTGCCATTGCCTTCACGAACAGCCTCGCCAAGGACCCCTGATCGGAACACCTGTCTTGTTTGCAGTAAAGTATGTTGTGCAGGCAAAGGCTCGCTTGGGGGAGGAAAGCACACCGGATGCACTATGACTATGATGCACTAGGAAGATGCCAACACAGTGTCCAAGAAGTTCTCTTGTTTGACCGTGGCGCTGCTGGCGTACACTGCCCTTTGTGCAGTGGTTGCGTATAACAAAGCGTATACGCTGCCGGTGGCTTTGGTTAAGGACTCAGTCATGCAGGTCTCCTCTGTCAAGCTTCAGCGCACAGACTTCTGCCTGGTGCCGCTGTGCTCGCTGGCCTCTTCCGAGGTTGTTGCCCTTCTGCCGTGTGGCCTCTTCCTTCTTGCTTGCCGCGGCCGCGATGCTGAGTCCACTGGCAATGCTGTGCCGCCCAGCCGGAGAACGAGTGCCGGTGTCTTCGGGGGACTCCCGTATCCTGTCTAGGCCCGAGTGTTGTCACACCGTCCTTGACTATTTGCATTAGGTCCAGCCAAAGCTTTGCTCGCAGCAGCTACGCGGAAAGATGCAACTGAGACGTGGGGAGCACGGGCAAAGCGATGAAAAATCCTGAAGAGATATACGGCAGCATGCCAGATTGTCAATGAGCCAACCACCGCCCATTGCAAAAGATCACATAAAGGGCGGAGATGCAAGCAGCAACCAGGCCGTAACGGAAGGTGCCCAGCGATGCCAGAGCTGCGGCCTCGCTAAACAAGGCGGCCGGAGAAGAGCCAGTTTCGTCCGAGGTGACACGTGAAAAGGGATGCGGTTGACGGTCAGGCTATGCCAGGCTGCCCAGTTAAGCAACCGTAAACGCTTGACTCACCTAGCCACGCAGACTCCTGGCCTGCCACCCCCAGTTGCGACGGCAGCAGAGCGCAGCAATTCAGAAAGTGTGAACGAGTGCGGCGTGCCGAATCTGTCCCGAAGAAAGCACAAGCACCTGCCACAAAAGTGAATGTCACACTCTCCATGAAGTCATTTGTACTGCTTGGTCTACTGCTGCTGCTGCTGGTGGTGCTGGTGGTGCTGCTGCTGCTGGTAGTAGTGGTGGTGGTGGCGGTGGTGTGTCAAGTGTGAAGCCCTGTTTACCACGAGAGTTTTTCCATTCGTAGGGGACCCGGGGGCGGTGGTCACGAAGACCCCCCCAGACAAGCCGGTGAAAACGTACCTGCACCGTATCGCGAGGGGCCAAGCCAAAAACCCCAAACATGTACCAAACTCTAGCTACTCCTTTCGGGGAGTGTCCAAGTGTGTGGGATGGGGTTGGGGTCGTGGTTATAGTTCATGGTCGCGTGCTATAAACCACTGTGAGAGTTGTAAAGATTCTGCAGCCATCCGGTGCTGGCCACTGCCCAGGACAAACATCGAACGACCAAATGTGTCCGCATGCAAGATGCTCCACTCCCTGGACTTCTACCTCCTGTTGCTGAACTGATTACAGTTGGTATGCTACTTCAGCGGATTGTTTCAGTGTAAGGCAGCTTGTTTTCGGCGCCCCTCCCGCGGATTTAGGGCTCCGGCTTCGACCTCTTGCTGCTCCTCTGAGCTTCTTCGTTTGTGGCTTCAAGCTCTACAGGGCCGAAAGAAGTTCAAAGCCGCGAGAAGCTAGGGATCGGTTTTTCGTCTGCGGGAATGTCGTGTCAGCACACTGAGCTCCAGGTCAGTGATGGAGTCACGCAATGCAACTGCCCGTAAACCTTGTCACAACATACTTCGAGTGCTATCTTTCAGTAGGGCAAGGTACGGTATGCCTGCTTCGGTCTTTTTCATCTATGGTCGGGTGCTTGCGAACCAGAATCTTTGAAGTCCCGCACCTTTTTCTGACTCAGGTACTTCACTTTCGTCTCGCTCCAGGGTTCGGGCATCATGTTTTCCAACAACTTTGGTCAGCCTCTGGGCAGAAAATTGGGGCCAGCGTTGCTGCATCAGACTCCCTCGTTTCCTGGGTATGAAAATGCTGAGGATCGTCAAATCTGTTTGTGGCAACCCGGCGGCCTCCAGCGGCATTTATGTGTCGAGCCTCAGGCGAATTATGGAAGTAAGTGATGTACCTGCTTAAATGAGCTCATAGTTCGTGGAGTCTTAGCCAGGAGCATCATGCCAGTGTGCCGCATGGAAGCTAGTTTCTTCAGCCTCGATGTGCCGCACCAGTCAGGATTTTCTCGATTTTCAACACCTTCGGGCGCGTCTTCATAGGGTTCGGCTCCGAGTCCTTGAGCCTTGGCTGTGAGACCTGCACCCAGCTTGGTAAACCCGGCCCTTGCCCCTTGCTCTTAAGTCTGTGTTGTGATCCTGTCCTTCGAATGTGAGTCGTTTTGGTAGCATCCCGGCTGAGCTCAGGAAAGGGACCTTGAACCGACCTTGGTTCCTCGTCGGCTCTTCTGCCCTTATGTCGCTGGGCCTGGCGGTTCTGGAGATGGGAGAGGACTTCGCGGTCATCCGAAGCCTGAGGTTCCAAGTCCATGCACCGCAAAGCGCTTCCGACACGCATGACTTCAGAGGATTTCCTGGGTTTCAGCGCTGGGGCCGTCGGCTTTGCTCTCGGCGGGACCTTTGCGCTGCAAGCGGCGCCTTGGGACTGAGACCGTGTCAATAGAGGACTCGCTACATATCGCATAAATATGTGTGTGATTGTGTGTGTGTGTACACCCTGATTCAAAGCTAGGGGATTTGGTGAGGACTTGTTGTCTGCTTGTACTTTCAGAAGCAGGGGGCTCCGGGAGCCTAACTGGGACGGACCAGAGCCAACGAAGACGCCCAGCTAGTGCTTGTGAAGTGAGCATGGACGCATCCTTGTGTACCTGCTTTTTACTGAATGGCATCAGGCTAAGCCGAGAACCTGTCCGACATGGAGCGCTGGTTCAGTTATGAATGTGAGTCATGTCAGGTTGAAGAACTCAGGACACCGTACTTAGGAAATTTCATCATCATCTTCAAGATCTTCATTGGAATTGGGTCAGAGTGAAGCGACATATGTCGATCAAAAAATATCCGTGCGTGTGTGTGTGTGTGTTTGTTTGCTTATGTATAAGTATGCTCAGGATCAGGATTCTTCTCATGCGATACACGGGTAGCAATGGTGCAGCTTGTGGTTGCGGACTCTGCAAGTCGGTGTTCAGGGGGAACCATGAAACCACGACTGGACTTCGGCTTCGTGTCAAGCTGGTTTCTCTGAGTGTGTTAAGATGGCTGGGACGGTAAGGAGGCCTTGAAGATGTTTATGTGGAGCAGCCTTTCAGCCGGTCACACCTCGAAGTCCAGGCTGAGCCCAAAGGTTGTGAACTGGACTGTAGTGCCCGAGGTGGTGACAGAGGAGATCTTCGGTCCAGAGGACCTGCAGATTGACTTGAGAACACAGCTCCAAAGACCAGGCACTGGGTACATATGCCTACGGACCCAGGTCCCTTGCGGCACCCCAGAAGATAGTCTTTTACATGAAGTTGAGACGAAAGACATATCAGGAGATGCCGGTGAAGTACAGCTACACTTTCACTGCAGCATCTGTGGGCTCCTTGCTGTTGAGTGACCTTCTTGCTGGCGTGCTCTACGATGAAGAAGCCCGTCGCCAAGGCGTGGATCCGGAGAGCCTGCATGATGGAGAGTTGCACCTCTGCTTTTTCGTGTCTTGTAGCTTTGATTCGAAGGTCAGCCGATCTGCCTTGGCGGCAGCTGCTTCGGCGTGCCTCTCCCAAAAGAAGTATGAGTGCTTTCTGCACTTCGCATCGTCATTGTATTTTTACGTCTGCTTCACATCATGTCTGTTTGGACTTGTTCTGATGTTGCCGAATACCTTTGAGTCCTTGAGGTCACGTTTGTAGTGACTTCGCTTTGCTGCGCGGTTGCAGCACTGTCCGTTGCGACTGTGGCCATCCGCTCGCGTGGAACGTAGCTTGGCCCCACTGGTGTCACTAGAGACCAGCTCGGAATCCTACTCTTGAGATCATCTCAGACGTCGAGGTATGCCCGGCTCCAACTGCGGCGACCTCTCCTTGCTGGCACGGAAGCTGCTCTTCTTTGAGGTCAGCTGGCGTGCGACACACCAGGGCCGGATTTTCTGTATCCTACTGTTAATCTGTGAGTTGTGAGTCAAGGCCCAGGCCCCCTCCCCCCAGCATCGCTCCGACCTGTTACCATCAGCAACCCTGGCATTCCCGAGGCTTGAGCTTTCGTCTTGTCGCGTGGACAAAAGATCTGGGTGTGCCATTTGGCAGATGGGTTAACAGAGCCTGCCAAAGTCTGGCTGCGCCACATGCATGGGTGAGAGTGCTGGACGAGCAGATACGTTGACAGTTTTTATCGATTTCAGCACGAACCGGCCAGAGTGTGCAGTGCATTGCCGTTCCTCCGGCAGCATTCGGGGAGGTACAACTCTTGGTTGGCTGCATCGCGTTCCTCAAACAGCTTAAGCTCTGAAGTAGACATGAGAAGATGGTCGACATGGGGTCTGACATGGCTGCCATGCTCAGCAACGTACAATGAAGTGCACTGCAGCAGTTCAAGCTACATGTGGAGACACTGAGGGGCATCCATCGACACACGCAGATTCAAATACCCACACCGCAAAAAGCATAGCATAGGCAGAGGCATAGGCGAGAGTCCACAGCGGATGACACGTTGGTGCGCAGAGTAAAGAGGCTCGTTCGGGAAAGTGCGCTGGGCAGAGTACAGTAGGATTAGGGATTCGTACATGCGACTTCACCAACGGTGTGGAATGAGGTGGGGTGCCCGATAGCAGTGCAGCAGCGTCTGGTCGTCTTGTTGGTGCAGACTTTACTGGGAGCGTTGAGTTAATAAAAGTCATTAAACTTGCCAGGCTGAAGCTACAACTGTCGAGTGTTGACGAGAGACACCCTGCGACGAAGAGAGGTAGTGGGAATGAAGTGCCTAGGACATTATGAGCTTGAACGAATGACAACGCCAGCCGATCACGGAGGAAACATGTCAACTCGACTTATTTCTGAATCTTGACGACCCGGGAAATGCTATTTTGCTGTGCACACGGTATGGCAAACCGGAGAGATCACGCCCTAACACCATATGGCCATACGTTCTACATGTGCCATGTGATACTTTCTTGTGCAGTCTGTGTTGTCGTCAGGCCTGTGCCATGTGCCAACTGGGCACACAGGCACATTGGGTGAGCTGTTGCTGGTGCCTTGGAGGATGAACAGCTTGGTCGAAGTGTCTTCGTCATACTTCATGTACGAGCGTGCTTAGACTTGGGGCATCTTCTTGGGGAGCAACTTTGCCACTGCACCAGAGTCTTAAAGGTCAGCTTCCGTTTGGCAGGGAGTTCTGTGATGGCAGTGGGTATTTTCAATCTGATGGGACTCGAGAGGCGCTTTGTGAATCTTCAACTCTGTTGCAGGCATGGCCCTTCTCTTCGAAACGCCAAAGAATTTTCGACCTCCCCAGAGTTTCGCTCGGGAGCGACGTCAGGCCGAGAGTCAAGCAGTGGTTGAGTCTGCCTTTCTGCCTTCAGGCAGTGCTGTGGGAACCGTCCCAGGAGCCTCTCCACGGCGGCCTGCTGAAATGTCTGACGGTGGAGCTGATCGCCGGACTCCCGGCGTCTATTGGACTCGGCTTGGGGGCATCTTAGTCATGTATGCCGCCAGACCACCTATCAGCAGTGCTGCAATGACTTTGTGTACAGCGACACCACGGCCCCTCGACGCGTTCTCACGAAGCTGTCCAAAGGCAGGGCTTCGCTGCGTGGATGCCTCTGCTGGAGCTTCTGGCTTCTGGCCTCGCGGCAAGGTGTGTACAATGGAAACTATGACAATGCCGAGCACGACTACATTTGCCGAGCCACCTGAATGCATGAGCTGAATTGAGTTCAAGAGCCTCCTTGGGTTGGGTGGGGTTTAGGGCATGGCTCAAACCTTCTGAGGTCGGCGATAAGATCGTGAACCCGGACGGCCATGCCTACGAAATCCTTGAGCGGCTGGGGCATGGCACCTTTGGCCAGGCCCGGACTCAAAAAGCGCCTTCCGAAGGTCGCACTTAGAAAAAAGGGGGAGGGGTCATGTTTTATGCATGGCGCAGGATGAGGGTGAGTTTACTTTAGTCTGTGTTGCGTGCGGTGCTTCTTGTTTCAGAACACATCATCCTGAGTCTTGAAGCTGTTGCAAGCACAGCAGAACAGCAGCAGCGAAGCATTGCATTTTTCCTAGAGGTAGCTCGCACTGGGAAAACGCTGCCCACGAGTGTGTATTGAACGTGAAATGAAGGTCTTGAAAATCCACCATTCGACTTCCAACAGTCACGTGGACCCTTCCTCAGCAATGTGTCTGTTTGGTGAGGTCGCATGGCTTTTGTTGGAGACGAGAGTTGCCGACCAAGGCTTTAAAGATCATCAAGAACAAACCTGCCTACTTCCATCAGGCCGTCGTCATGCATGGAGTAGTCGAATCTGAGTTTCACGCCTGCTTTCCAGAGGCCCCTTCGGCTCGCTTAAGTTAACATGCATCCACTAAGGTCTTGTGCTGTGAAGAGGCTGCTGTGAATTGGTGCAGCAGCATGCTGTTCCCTCCAGGCGCTGGTGGAGGTGCGCATTCTGCAAATGCTGAATCAGGACTTCTCAAGCCCATGAGCAGCAGATCTCGAGATAGCCACAAAAAGTCAAGGCCACAATTGTGCTATCTAGTCTAGCAAGCTTTGTTTTTATAGGAGTTTGACCCTGATGACGACAAGCGGCGGGGTGCTGAGATAGAAATTGATAGCCCTCCTTCGCTCTCATCTCGATTTGCAGCTGGACAGCCGGCAAGTCTCCCATCAGGATCGTCAGGATGCTGGATTTCTTCGTATACAGAAAGCATCTGTGCATTGCATTTGAACTACTCAGCAAGAGCCTCAGAACAAAAGCAATCCACCGCCTCTG
>CAJNDV010026880.1:22576-30076 GCA_905221635.1 Symbiodinium sp. CCMP2456 | reverse complement strand
AGGAGCAGGGTGTGCGCCAAGGGTAGACAACCGGCGCGAGACCAGGACTCATTCTGTGTCGTTTCTGGCGCCGGTGGTGATGGTCTGAACCTTGTTTTTGCAGATGCTCTTGAGCCGCCATATGTGCACAGAACACTCATCCTTTGCCTTAAGGTGCCATTTGCAATGGTGAGTACCGCAAGGCTTGTCACTGATGGCTTTCTTGCAAGAGTTTGCTCCGAATCCGCGGACACTATGCATGACATACAGGTTGGAGAGCACAACGACAAGCCAATGCCCGACGGCAGCAATGTAGTGTGCAGAGATATGCGCAGATGGGGGGCTTCATTTGCGTTCGTATTGCGTCTGTTTGCGTGAGGTGCCAGTACACTAACTAGGGCTTGCGAGAATCGAACCCTTTCCTGCTTGCATCTGTGTCTGTCGGTCCGAGTGGCGTGGGTTTATCTCTTTCGGTGGTACAGCCAGCTGCCACGCTTAGGTTTGCACTTGGTCCCGGAGCCAAGGTACAAGAAAATCGGCGGCAACGCCATTATCTACTTCGACGAGTCGAAGCTTGTCTGCCCTTAGAGCTTCGACACAGCATTCCGGAGTTGCAGTACTTTTGGGACTTAAGCAACATGTGGTCAAGTTCTTGAATTGCAGCTTCACTCAGCCGTTAGTCAAGGTGGAAGATCAATGCCTGCATCGACACTGGCGGTTGGTACTACTTTGCTCCGGATTCGGCTTCTGCCACACCTCCTGAAGGCCCAAGATTTCCATGCGCATGGACCCCGATGTCATCCAACTTGCACCCGTGGATTGCATGCCCCACGCTGACTTGGTGACTGTCATTAACGTCCAGCATCCCGGCAAGGCCAGTGGACGACCGATCCGTCCATGAAGGATGCGAACCCACCACCTCTAATCTCTACTCGCAAGGCCGATCGCGCCTGCATGAATGTGGTGCTCTGGCAAGGGCCAGTACTCAGCGGCAGACTTCTGCCATGAAAGGCGGCGACCAAAAGTGCCAGTTTCCTCGACCTGTTGAAGCATCGCTTAGGCAGGATGGGGGATCGGCTTGCTACTGTAGGGAGTCATGTTGTGAGGCAAGCGCTGAGGGCTGTTGTGGACCGAGCGCAGCCGTGCGCAAAGTGGAGCGAGGCATGGGCAACATGGAGACGGAAAAGCCATCCGCAATTGCCACTCGGTCCCAAAGTGAGACCAAGGCATGCTAAAGCTTTCCTTCTTCCCACTTGTTTTGCCGGAGACATTGCAAGGAGGGTGCTCCTGAGCCCTCTGCGACCGCTGAAGCCTCCACGGCAACCTCAGCTGCTTTGGAGACCCAGGAGCCGCACTGCCATCTCTCTTGGACACGGCCGTAACCGTCCGGCATTGGCGCGCCCCGAATCGGGATGAATACATAAAGCTTGCCAATCGCCTGAGCTATTTCATCTTTGCTGCGTGCTCCCTTCCTTGGAGGACGGCAGCATCCAGGGAGGGCGCCGCCTGGGAGACGAGAGAGACACCACAGAGGCCAAGCGCTTCGGATTGAAGACTCGTGCACATGGTCGGGTTCTGCGGATTTCCTTCTGTGGGCTGCAAGGAAGGTTCCTTAAGACTTGCGGTGCCTTCAATGCTGTAGTGACTGTAGTGGTTGCTGGGACGACGCGTCCTTGGCCTCAAAGTCCCTCTGAGAGTGTGGTTAAGGAATGTTAAGGATCTGGTCACTGCCATCGGGTTGGGGATGTTTGGAGTGTCGGGATGCTTGAGCGTGGAATGCGCAAGGCAACCAGCGAAAGGGAAACGTCAAGCCACGCCCCGAGCATTATGAGCTGCATGGAGCATCGTGCAGCTGCAGGCTAAGTTCAGGTTGTGACGTTAGGCCGCCGGTACATGCCAGGCTTCAGCGATGCAGCCCGTGCACATGCAGAGCTCAAGCGAAAGCTTCCAAGGCGGCCAAACCATCTGGCAACAAAGCGAATCGACCGATCATCGTTTGTGAAGGCAGAAGTCAAAGCGCCGCATCGCCTGGCGATTGAAAACGAAGGACGCTGGAAGTCTGAGAGGCAGCAAATAGAGGCGGAGGCTCACAGTTCGAACTGTGTAGTGAACTGCAAGGTGGGCTACAAAAGCAGCACTTCCGCAGGTACACAGACTGAAACTGACAGAATGAACAAACTCTATCAGATGTACGCAAGTTACATCCCTACCTGCACAACTCTGGGATCCGATCTTCCTTTCGTAGTTTCGTAGGAGCAGCTCGTGTTCCCTTCTTCCCCTTCCTGTAATTTTGCTGCGAGGAGGAATACGAGCGCGACGAGCATAAGAAAGAGCCGATTCCAAAGAAGTACTTCAACTTCTGCTCGTCCGGGGCTCGTCCGGCCGGGTTCAGTTCAGTTGCCGTGTAGGCTCGTCTGCGTGCTAAATCTTTCTCGGGCCTTCCAGGCTTGAAGAGATGGTGAACATGGTGCCCTTCCGCAGCAATTTGGCCCGCCGCACCTTGAAGGAGGACAAAATGCGGTCGAAGGATGTTGTAATTCAGTTGACAACAGAGGCATTCTGCATTCGACGGGTTGACTTTGCTGAGGGGTGGGTTTGCAATTGCCTTCTCAAGCTCCAGCAGGAGCAAGATCGGCGGCTGTCATTCCTCCAGTTTCTCACAGGCACCTTCTGACGCAAGTTCAACCGCTTGAAGCAAGCTTCCGCTTCGGGCTACCACGACCCCGCCCAGCCCGGCAGGCCTTCTGCAGCTGAACCCTGACAATCGCTGGACACCGATGCAGGCACCATGACCGACAGCTTTTATGCATGGCCTTGTACGGTTCACAGCATGTTCACAGCTGTTCAGAGGCTTCTGGACATCCCTTCATCATGGGCTTTCACTACGACGCCGAATGGCGACCAGCTCCGGACCATCCTGTGCCCTCCTTTAAGCAGGTATCGGCCTAAGAGCGCTGGGCTCCAAGAGGCAAAGCAACGCTCGGAGCGACTCACCAAGGCGGTGCCACCCAGCTCCGTTCTCAGAGCGTGGAGCGAGAGCTCTCCTGGGAACCAAATTAAATTCTCAGTCGTAGATGGAAGCAATGCAGCTGTTCCGAGGTCGGCTGGAGGCCCCGGCGCCCTGCCCTCAGCTTTCGCAGCTACAGCTGGCGAGTTGCGTTCTTTCCCGAGAGTCTTCATCTCATGTTGCGTGGGCCTTCCAGGTCAGGAGTGGTTCCTCTGCTGCCATCTGCGAAGCTGAGACCTGTTCCAGGAACTGGTGAGGCTGGAAAGCAGTCCAACAACGAACACTCCAACCCGGCAGGTAGTCTTTTCTGCATCATGTTGTGAACTTGTGGTGGCATGCTTCTGCAGTTATGCATGAGATTACTGCAGCCTTTGCGGGTTTTTGCGACTAGCCTGTCACTTCTCAATTGGGGGTGTGACTTGGGGGCCTTTCAACGCGACATTGGCGACAGCACGATGCTTACTTCCACCCCAAAAATTTTCAAAAGGGCACACGACATGTGCAACGGCCATGGCAAGTGATGTTGCAGAATGGTCTGGATGTAGATGTAGCCTAGATACTTCCGCATGAAACCATGCAGGAGGGCACCGGAGGTGGCTCAGCACGCGCCTGGGACGAGAAGAAGATGGGCCCAGGCAGTGAAACGCGGAGCTTCGTGGAATTTCTGCCACAAGCTGCCACAGAGGCCTGGAAGGGGAACACACTCGGAGCGCTCCTGCGACCACACGGGACAGTGGCCGCTCGGTGACCAGTTGCACAGACATCGGCTGTAGCTGCAGCTGTGCTGCAGTTGAGACTTCTGCACGCTCCGAGGCCAAAGCAAGAGCGCCGAACTGACAGGACGAGCAGAAATGCGGAATGGTCAGCTTTCGAGCAGGGGTGCTACAACACTCTACTTTCTTTTAGTCCTCGTGAACGCCCGTCTGAGCGGCAGTGCTGATGGGAGGAGCCGGCTCGGTCTGCCACCCAGACTGTCAGACCTGTCTGCAGTTGCTGATGCCGCATTGAGACAGTAGACATTGGCTCTGACAACTGCAGACATGGCGTTTGCAAGCTAGTGTTGTGCACGGGTTGCTTCAGTCGGCGTGGCAAGATGACATGAGTCCATGCCCCTCGAAACCATCTGCCGTAACCCCAGCTCTTAACTTCTGCCTTGAATCGTGATGACGCGGCAGTTGCTGGATCCGAGGACGAGAAGGTTCCACAGGCAGCTTTGCGTGGACTCTGGGGCCATCTCTGCATGGGCCTGGACCTTGTCGAGAGCTTCGTTCGGTTTTCTGTGATGCAGACGAGATGTCAGACAGCTTTGAAGACAGATTGTTCTGTCTTGGCTGGCTGTCAACTATGCCGTGGGAGAGGGGCATTTCGCGCTGTCAGGTATCCCGCTGCCAGATGACAATCCGGTTGGCTGCCTAGCTCCTGCAGCGGCTTGCCGACGGCGCTGTTGCTACAGAGTGCCGCCGTTTTCTGTGCAGTGACGCAATAGTGCCGGGAAGCTGGCAGTTTGAAAGTACCTTGCCTGGTATTGAGTCGGAAAGGCGGAGAGCTATCGTCCACCAATCGACAAGATGTCCGAGCGATTCTTCAGCTCCTTCATGGAGGCCGCTCCAGGATCTGCCAGGACTTGGGGCGAGCGTTCAAGGCTTTGGGGACTTAGACAGTAGGGGGAGGAAGCTTAGCTTTGAGTTTTGCGTGGGGACAGGAGTTTTGCGTGGGGACGGAAGGGGAAGAGTGTCAAGAACAGGTGGCGACGGGGCTGCACGCTGAATGATACGATTGTTTTTTTTCTTCAGTGCAAGGGTGGGGGACAGGGGGATAGGGGTGCTGGCGTCCACGTCAGTGCGATTAGGTATGCAGTATACTCTAGCAGCAGGTGGAGGCAAAAGCCGTAGAAGTCAGGACTTTTTCTCTACCTGCTGGTAGAGGCCAAAACTGGAGCACCGTCTGCTGTTTTGACTCCCCCCTCCCTTACAACAACCGCCCACGTTACACCACGTTTCCGCCGCAGGTATGGGAATCTGCGAAATGTAGAAGAAGGGCGTTCATGGGCTTTGGAAGGTCAATGGTAAAGTTGTCTTGGGATTAAGGCGTTTCATTGGGGTGAAAGGGTTTGTCTGGAATTTTCGAGGGCTCTCATTCGATATCGAACGGTTCAAAAAGGATTTCGAACGATTTTATGTGATGTTGAAGGGCTCAGTGGGATGTTGAATGGCGTTAACATGCTTTCGAAGGGGTTCAATTGGATTTTGAAGGTGGGGGTTGCAAGGGTTTTGATGGTGTTTAGCATGGTCACAAAGGGTTTTTTGTGGTACTTGGAAGGGGGTCTAGGGAAAGATCTCCATGCTGTGCAGAGCGTGGGGGCTTAGGCGCTGCAGCCCAGAGCTGAAGCCCAAACCAAAACCCCAAAATCTCAAAACCAGAGGTCCGAACAAAAACTGCGGCCCCTTCAAGACATGACTTTGCTTTTGGTATGTGCAGGTTGTTGTTGTTGTTGGTGGTGGTGGTGTTGTTGTTGGTGGTGTTGTTGTTGTTGGTGGTGGTGCTGCGGTGTCAGGTTTTGTGGAGGCGGGAGTGGTGGTTGTTGCGGCTGATGCAGAAGAACGTTTGCATATCATATGATTGCATGGTGTGATGGTGATGACGACGCTGGCAGCACGACGACGACGACGACGACGACCACGACGCAGGGTCCCGCACCTCCCGGCTCCTTTCGGCAGGCGGAAGAGCGCAAGCGGCGCAGCTCAACGGAGACCAGTGAGGCCGATCACAGCTTCCCTCTGTCATCTTCTTTTGTTCACACCTTCACGGCCGTGGCCCATGAAATCCTGAGCAGAGGCCGCAGAGTTTGGTGGGGCGAGCCCGCCCAAGGCTGGTGATGCACCCCGTGACATGCGGAAAACACAATGCGCACATTCGAGGCAAGTGCCGGAGCTTCCTTCTGTTCTTCAGCCTCTTCTACAGGTCGGTGGCATCCTCAAACTTCTTCTGCTCATCATGTGTGCTGCAGGCTCCACCCCAACCGGCCGGCACGCAGCGCAGCGCACTGTGGCATCGCCCCTGCTGAAGGTTCGGAGGAGTTCAGGCTGTTCGCTAAAGCACTTGTAAACCACCTCAGCCATTTCCGCAGAACCTCCCCAGCGATCTGCGTCTTTCTGGGGCGCAGCGGCCGAACTTGGGAGGACGGTGCTGGGCAGTGGTGGAAAAGCTGTGAAGGCGTGTGGAGCTGAGCCGACAGGAACAGCTCCAACGACTTCGCCGCACGGCCCGGGCCCTGCGGAGCTGCGGAGCTCTTCAACGGAGACGAGGCCTGGCCGGGTTGTGGCCGCCAGGATCCTTGGCCTCGACAGCACCTGGGCCAAGCCACGGCTCAGGGCGACCGGCTTCCGGCCCACTGCGAGGTCCATAACACCGCTGCGAAGTCGCGCTTCCGTCTTGTCCTCTCGCAGCTCTCTGGTGAGGTGGCAGTGGTGCGAGTGTTGGGCTCGGGCCTGGTCGTGGAGGAAGCCGGGGTTCCTCGCCGCAGGGCCGCAGTGAGAAAGCTGGAGTGCTGCAGTTTGCTGCCTGTGGACTGTGGACTTGACGAGGCCCTGGCACTTGCCTTCCCCGATGTCGGAGCTCTCCACGGCTTCAGAGCGCCTCAACTCTTCACAGCCTTCGGGGAGCGACTCGTGTGGGGAGCCAGGGTGCGGGTGCCCAGCCTTGCTCTCGTGCATGTTCTGCAACCAGACGTATGATATGACTTCCATGTGAATGCGACAAAGGTCCGACGGGGCTTTTGCTTTCGAGGATCAGCGCCACTCCGAGTCGGAGGCAGTGCATCAGTAAAACTGCATGTTGACATACGCATGCATGCACCACATGCTGCATAGACATAGACCTACCCTCTCTGGCAAGTTCAGGAATCCAGTGCTGCCCTATGTAAGAAGGTTTTTTGCCTTGATCTGCTTCAGATGCAGCCTCTACTTATAATTGGGGTAGCTCCATTTAGGGTACTTAGAACTCAAGTCCCCTGGGCCTCTAAGTACTGTAGTAGCCTGATCCAAGATGTGTTCGGT
Source organism: Symbiodinium sp. CCMP2456 (assembly GCA_905221635.1). Classification (NCBI taxonomy): domain Eukaryota; class Dinophyceae; order Suessiales; family Symbiodiniaceae; genus Symbiodinium; species Symbiodinium sp. CCMP2456. Next base: position 23,035 of record CAJNDV010026880.1, on the reverse strand, counting down.
TTGTCCGAGCTCTGAGCTCTGCCAGGGCTCACCTTTTCCCGGGCCATACGGTGCGGGACCGCAGGTTGAGGCGCTCTTCGCTGTTCACTCTCGGAGACTGCCTTCATGCTTATGGCCTGTTCAGAAAGGGGGAAACCGAAGTAATTCAACATAGCACAGCGCCGTGGTTGTAGTTCTCTTGAAGTATCTGCCAGAATGCAGTTTTTTGTTCGTGTCCCTGTGTCAGTTGCCTCAGGGCCGACCTCCCCACGATTTGCATCTGTGCACGAAATCCCGATTTGTTTGGATGGTTCGGAAAGGTATTTCTTCAGACAGGAAGCAGCACAGGCCGAAATAACCTTGGGGCAGCGCGTGCCAAACGACATCATGAACTGCAACAGGAAAATTCAGACCTGCCGCAGCGCCTTGTGAGCCTGGTCTCTCCCCCTCCCCCTCTCCCTCCCTCTCCCTCTCCCTCTC
>CAJNDV010026869.1:44930-57807 GCA_905221635.1 Symbiodinium sp. CCMP2456 | reverse complement strand
AAGCTTGTTCCCCTAAACCCTAAACCCTTGTGGCAGGTGGACAAACCCTGAAAATCCTAAACAGGAACAACTTGGAGATCTTCGCAACACTTGCGATACGTCCCGCTCATGGAGCTCTGTAGATATCCCGACCTACGGCTGTCTCGACTGAGGTTTACGGTTTAGGGTTTAGGGTTTAGGGTACCGTTTAGGACTTAAGGCTTAAGGTCCCCTCAGTGCTCAGGGTCCCCTGGACCGCTGCGTCTTGAAATATTGGGGTTTAGGGTTTAGGGTTTAGGGGCAGCCGTCACATTCTCAAAATTCTCAAAAAGCATCAAGCTCTGCTCTGAATCAAGCTAAGTTAACAGGTCTAGTTGACTGCTGGTGGACTATACACCGATACAACGGGTCCACTTTACCCCAGGGCTTCTGCGTTCAGGGTTATAGGGTTTAACTAAACCCTAAACCCTAAACCCTAAACCCCAAACCCTAAACCCTAATCCCTAAACCGGATCTTGCTTCTGTCTGCGCTGGATGCTTCATCCTTACGACGCAGAGACAATCCACACACACACACACAGATTTAGGGTTCAGGGTTTAGGGCTTAGGGTGTAGGGTTTAGGGTTTAGGGTTTAGGGTTTGGGTTTAGGGTTTAGGGTTTGGGGCTTAGGGCATTGGGTTTAGGATTTAGGCTATCTTTGAGAACTTCCTTGCATTGCCAACATCGACTAAGGCTCTGGGACTCATGCTGAACGTTCGGGGACCCTACATTACTTAAAGGATCATGGGACTTAGTAAGTGGGGTTATAACTAAGGTAACTATACTTATAACCCCAATTAATAGGGGACTTATAACCTTACTTATCAAGTCCCATGATCCTATAGTAAGGTTATAAGTCCCCTATTAATTGGGGTTATAAGTATACTTACCTTAGTTATAACCCCACTTACTAAGTCCCATGATCCTATAAGTAGGAGTTTGTGAAGATCTTTCTTTCCACCGGTGCCTTCGGCACAAGTGGAATTTGGCACAGAACCGGCGCCGACTCCAATTGCTTATAAGGCATCAGGGTCTTCAACTCTATGCGAAAATCTTGGACACTTAAGCCTATAACCCCTACCTGTAGCCGAAAAAACCTTTCTTTCTAGGGTTAATTTGGCTCCTATATACCGTGCCTTAAAAAGCTAGGTCTTTTGGGCCACAGGTACTGATCAGCCCTGAAGCCAAAAACAGTCAAGCAGGTGCAGCTCATGACTTGGGGTTCGCGGCCCTAAACCCTGGGCCATAAGCCGTAAACCCTGAACCCTAAACCCTAAACCCTAAACCCCTAAACCCTAAAGGCTCGGTTGGGGCAGAAGGCATCCTTGACGGTTCACGGCCCCGAAAGGAAGCCTTAAAGGTGCCCTCTTTTAAGAGACTCGAAAAGGATTCCTTTAAGGGTAAGGGTTTATAGGTCTAGGAGTCTAGGGTCTTTCTAAAACTTCCTGCAAGGGTTCCTTTAAGGGTTGTAAGGGCTTTTGGGTCTAGGGTCTTTCTAAAACTTCCTGCAAGGGTTCCTTTAAGGGTTCCTCTAAGGAGGCTGTTATAAATCCCTCCCAGCTTGTGGCAGACAGCCCTTCGGGCTCTGTTGCACGGGGAGGCTCGGCATGATCCAGAAAACCCCAAGCAGCCCTTAATTTCTAGAGGTTTAGGGTTTAGGGGTTTCGGGTGTAGGGTTTAGGGCTCTGATATCCATGCTCAGGACCCTTGTTTCATGTAGGCTATGAAAGATCTGGGTCTGGGAAGGAAGGGGAAGTTAATGAACCTTAGTTAAAGCAGGAATTTCGCTCGGACTCTAGAGCTTTATAGGGCTTATTTTTTGAGATCTGAATCTGAAACCCCAACGCAAACTTCCCCATCCAAAAACCGAAGCATTGCGACGCAGATCCGAGTTCGAATTGGGGTTAAGGGTTCAGGAAACCCTACGGTGTGTAATCGAGCTGTAGGCAGTTATACTTAAGTGACTTTCTTGATACCTACAGGAAAGTTAAAGAGTACTTCCCTAAATTCGGGTCCCTTTAAAGGGCCTTGAAGGGTCCCTTTTGCACGGGTGCTTTACTATATTGGGGACACAAAAAGGAACCCTAATGCCCTAATGCAGAGAACTACCAAAATGAAAATTTACGTAAACCCTAAACGCTAGAGCCTCAACCCTAAACCCTAAACCCCTAAGCCCTATACCCTAAACCCTAAACCCTAAACCCGACCTCCACGCTAGCTTCAGCAACCCAGGGATTCCAAGAGTCCTCTCCTTAAGGCTCCTAAAGGGTTTAGGGTTTAGGGTTTAGAGTTTAGGGTTTAGGGTTTAGGGTTGAGGGTTTAGGGTTTAGGGTTTAGGGCGTTTTCTGCGGGGAGGGTTTCGGCATTGGAGGCTCGGGTTTGGGATCTCACTACAAGAGTTCGGGAGCCTTAGGGTAGACCCTACACTTCTAACTTGTCCAGTATCATATGTATTTAGAGGTTAACCACCCTAAACCCTAAACCCTAAACATAAACCCTAAACCCTAAACCGTAAACCCTTAACTGGGTAACCTTTTGGACTATAGATCTCCTATAAAAGGTTGAAGGCCAATTACCTTCTCTATTACAAGGACTTAAACATACTTGAACCCTAAACCCTGAACCCGAACATAAACGTACTTAAACCCTAAACCATAAGCCCTAAACCTTAATATAAGCATCCTACCCTAAACCCTGGCGCAAGCGCTGGCTGTAAGGGTTATCTGCTTACACGCAAGGCCGAGGTCAACTTGCGGTTGACCTGCTGGGAAGGCTTAGGATTTCGGGTTTGGATTTGGAGTTTAGGGTTTGGGGTTTAGGGTTTAGGGTTTAGGGTTTAGGGTTTAGGGTTTAGGGCTTAGGGCCTGGAGGTTGGGGGTTTAGGGTTTAGGGTTTAGGGTCTAGGGGCTAGGAGGGTGCTTGGGCTAGGGGTTGGGGGGTTTAGGGTAAGGGCTTCAGGGTGGACTTTTGGATCCAGCGTTTTGGATTTAGGGTTCACTAGGTGGCTGGACCTAAACCCTAAACCTAAACCCTAAACCCTAACACCCTAAACGCTTTGGGGGAGTTTGCTTCTGGGTTTGGGGATGGGGTGTTCGAGTTTGCGCAGCATCCTCAGGGAGGAGTGTCAGGAGACATCTAAGAAAAAATGCTGAAGATTGGGTTTAGGGTTGAAGGTTTAGGGGCACTATACATAACAGGCCGATGATCCCGATGCCAAACATACAGGGACATCAGGAACAATGACTCTCAAGGTTGAGGCTAGGTCGGATGGCCACACGATTGCATGACCGGGTGCTCTTCACACCCTAAACCCTAAACCCTAAACCCTAAACCCTAAACCCTAAACCCTAAACCTCACCCCCACCCCTGCGTGAGTGAACCCTACCTCCTGTGCCTTACGTCCTGAATCCCCAGCCCTGCAGAAACTTGCACCCTCCAATGCAAAGCCGAAAGCTCTTCATGGGATCAAAAGCTGATCATACCTGCTACTGGGGCCTTAATAGTTAGAATAGGGTGTTGCGGGCCCGTTATACTATGCTTCTAATACCGAACCCCCCAAAACTCGTGAAGGTGATTCTTTCGGCCCCTTGATTTTAGCTAAACTCCCGAAATCCCGGACCCCAAGTCCAGCGTCCACAATCGCTTTCGGGCTCAAGGTTTTTAGGGTTTAGGGTTTAGGGTTTAGAGGTTTAGGGTTTAGGGTATAGGTTTTAGGGTTTCCCAAAACTCCAATCCCTCGTGGCAAGAAACGATCAGGGAATCTTGCTGCCGTGAGGGTTCCTGTAAGGGATCTATGCTGGTCCTTTAAGGTTTTATAGGGTTCACGGATCTATTGGGTTCCTGCATGCGGGCTTATCGGGGAGCATTGCCAGCACTCTAAAGCCTGAACCCTTAACCCCCAACCCTAAACCGCACGGAACCTCAAACCGGGCTTGCTTCTCTTCAGGCGACCGGACCTCAAGAACCTGGTAATTGATGTGCTGGATGGCTTCCTGCCACGTTTTCCCGGGAGAACACGCAAAAAAGGGGGTGCCTTGATAAGTAGATCAGGGTTTCTTTCTTCAAGAGCTGATACAGGGGTACTAGAAGGGCTTACAGGTCTGGGGGGCTTTGATACATGGAATAGGCCATTTGGGGTGGTATGTGTTGCTAGAGATACATTATGGAAGGGACCCTGAGGCATGATGTTGGTATTTATTCCGGCTTCTATATTACCTCTACGGGGTTGTTTCTTCAAATGGTTTAGGGTTTAGGGTTCTTTGGGCCTCAGGACTCAAAGCTTTAGTAGGCAGTATGGCCTTGAACTGAAGACAACTTGTTGCAGCCAACCCCAAACCCTGAACCCGGAACCCCAAGCCTTCAACAATGAAAGCTGTAGCCGCCTTAGCCTTAAGAGGTTCAAAGCAATAATTAGACCCTTAGCCTTAAACCCTGAACCCTAAACCCCTAAACCGTTTAAACCCTGACCTTGCAAAATGCAACGCTGAAAAACTGACTGGCTTCAATCGAAGGCTGCGCCTAATATAAGGGTGCCTTGATAATTAGAATAGGGTTTGGGGATCTTCGAATTGGGTTTAGGGCTCCAGATTTAGAGTCTAGTGTTCGGGTTTGTCTCGGGCTCTAGGATGTTTTGGGGTTGCACGATGCCAATCCCGAAGAACCTCAAGACCCCTTGGGCCCCACACCTTGATCCGCTTGTTGTCGTAGCCTGGGCACCAGCGGGCTCTCTCCACGCGAAAGTCTTTGGGTTTCAGAGCCGCTAAACCCTAAACCCTAAACCCCTAAAACCCTAACACCCTAAACCCCAAACCCTAAACCCCAGCATAGAGTTTAGGGTCTGGGGCAGGTACTGTAGGGGCCTAAATAATTACCAACAGTATTTTGGGGGCTCCTTACTATAATTATACTATAATAATGGTCCCCAAATCGCTATTCTAATTATTAAGGGCGCAATACCCACAGACTCCAATACCCCTTAATTAAGGAATATACCTTAAATTATAGTAGGACCCCTAATAAGATTTAAGGTATGTTCCTTAATTAAGGGGTATTGGAGTCTCTGGGTATACATTGTAGGCTGAAAGCTTTAGTGTTTAGGGCCAATTTAAGGCTCAAGTGGGGCTTAGGGTTTAGGCCTGCGAGGTTTCAGGTGTAGGGTAGCCTTAACCCCAAATGACCTCCCTTTTTAAGGACGTATGTAAAGAAAGAAATCAGAAACCCTAAACCCTAAACCCTACCTTTTGAAGGACTTCTGTGAAGAAATCAGAATAAGCAATCACCCAAACAGGTCGGTTCTTTAGTGCCCAGGATAAGGTTGGGAATAGGGCTTCAGGCGCTCAGAGTTGGGCGTTGTAGGCTTTAGGCTTTAGGGCTTAGGGGTTTAGGCCTTAGGGTTTGGGCTTTAGGGTGTGGGGTTTAGGGTTTAGGCTTTGGGGTTTAGGCTTTAGGGTTTAGGGTTTAGGGTTCAGGCTTTAGGCTCCGTGACCTTGCGATTTCGGGTCTGGGGGTCTGGGCTTGGGCTTGTTGAAGGAGTTTCACAAAGATGCCCTAAACCCTAAACCCTAAACCCTAAACCCTAAACCGCTTGTTTAGGTCTTCAGGCTTCTTCTACACCTCAATCCTAAACCCTACATGCCCTTCAGGCCCTAGGCCCGGATTCCCAAACCCCAAACCCTAAACCCTAAATCCCCCTTCAACCCTAAGCCCGAATTCCCAAACCCACTTAACCCAACCCTAAACCTCCAAAAAGGTGCAGGGTACGTCAGGCCTGGGGTCGGGAGCTGCAGAATTTACGGCTGCAGGCTTCGAGCTCATATAGGGTTTAGGGTTTAGGGTTTAGGGTTTAGGGTTTAGGGTGTAGGGCTTAGGGTTTAGGGTTTGAGCCGTCGACAACCCCCTTAGAAACCCGAAACTACCTACAAATCCTGAGGCCCTAACCCCTATAATACTGCAAACCCTAAACCCTAAACCCTAAACCCTTAAACCCTAAACCCTTAAACCCTAAACCCTAAACCCTAAACCCTAAACCCTAAACCGTAAACCCTTAAACCCCTAATCTCTAAAACCATCACGGCCAGGCAGCTCATCTTCGCAATTTGGAGGCTCTTGGCCTGGTTGAAGGCTCCGAAACCAGGGTGGCCGAAACACGAATATAGGGGCCTTAAGCATTAGAATAGGGCTTTGGGGCCCATTAAACTGTATATTATTTAGAATAAGGAGCCCCCCCAAAAAAAAAATGTTGGTAATTATTTTGGCCTCTATGTTACCCTAAACCGTATTAAACCTAAAACCCTACACCCTAAAACCCTAAACCCTAAGCCCCTAAAACCCAAATTTAGGTCCCTATATTAAACCCTTCCAGAACCCCAGAAGTTGGTTTCGGATTTAGGGCTCAGGGCCTCGAGGACGAGCGAAGGGCGGAGGGTCTAAGAGCCCCCTGGGCCCAAAGCCCTGCGTTTAGAGTTTAGGGTTTAGGGTTCAGGGTTTAGGGTTCAAGGTTGAGGGTTGAGGGTTCAGGGTTCAGGGTTTAGGGTTTAGGGTTGAGGGTTTAGGACCTAGAGTTTAGGGCTAAACCCTAAGCCCTAAACCCTAAACCCTAAACACGGCCGTTCCGGGACAACCCCGAAAGCCGGCCGATCTAAAGGGTTCTATCGGGACCTTAATAATTGGGGCCCATTATACTATAATAAAAACAAGGAAACCCCAAAACAGAAAAGGTAATTTTTAAGGCCCCTATATTAGCTACCCCGCCCCCGCCGAACAAAACAGGAACTCCTGGACCACAAAACCCTTCAACCCCCAATACACGCCCTAATGGGAATCCCTACACCCTCCAAACTACGCAAGCCCTCAACCCCAAACCTCATGAACCCGTAACGAATACACGCTCGAAGCCCTCAACTCTAAACGCTAAACCCTAAAACCCCAAACCCTCAAACCCTAAACCCTAAACCCCTAAACCCCTAAACTCCTTAAACCACTAACCGATAAACCCTACACCTGCAACACCAAGACCCTTGAACCTCCAACTCCTCAAACCCCAAACCCGATAAACCCTGCACCCTCTAAACCCCTCAACCCCAGTGCCCTCAAACCCTGAACCCATTAAAGCCCCCAAACCCGGTAAACTCTACACCCTAAACCTTAAAAACCCTAAACCCCTAATCCCCAAAACCCTGAACCGAAAAACCCTAACCGCTAAACCCTCAACTTTTCGCCACAGGGCTGGCCCATGAAGCTGCATGCAGCCGGACACGAACTCCTGTGGATCAGTGTGATCCTCTACCTTAGCCTACCAAAACCCACTTTTTTTGTACGTTCTTATTATAAACCCGAGTATGGGATTTATAGGGAACCTACAAAACAGTAGGTTCTGGTGGGTTAAGGTATAGCTCCATTTACCCATACCTTAACCCCAAATACCCGACCTTTGCACCGACTATCCGGAATTCATAATAAGGAACCCCCAAAACAGGTAGGTTTTCGTGGGGGGGAGTTCAGGTATAATATATTCTCAGGCCTTGAACGGGTTCCTAGATGGGTACATATGGTATATACTGGTACGCATATGGTATATACTTGGGCTTTAGCAGAGTTCTTGTGCCGGCACTTTACGGCCTAAGTATATACTACGTAAGGGATCATGGGACTTAGTAAGTAGGATTATAACTAAGGTAACTATACTTGTAACCCCAATTAGGGGACCTATAACCTTACTTACTAAGTCCCATGATCCTCCAAGTTTGTAGGCACATGGAGCCTTAAGCGACCAAGAAGATGTGTTTAAAGGTATCCGGATCCAGAAACCTACATGGGTAGTTGTCTAAATTAGGGTCCTTTTTATAAGGGTGGCGTATTATATTGGGGACCAAAAAGGGGCCCTAATTTAGAGAACTACCCACATAAGATTTCTACAAGGGTCCCAGATTAGAGTTTAAGGTCAAGCTGACCATGCGGACTTCGGTTGAGCTTTGTCGGGTTGCAAGCGTTTCTTCGGGTGCCTGAAGAGGGGGGTTTATGGCTCTTTGGGTTTAGGGCTTGGGTGCAGTTTAAGGTAGGGGTGTAAGGCTCTGTTGGTTTGGCGTTTGCGTGCGCCCCTCAAGCCTACCCGGAAATCACTGGTTGTGAAGTCCGTTTACAGCCGGAAAGCCTTCCAACTTCCAAACTCCTAAACCCTAAACCCTAAATCCTAAACCCTAAATCCTAAACCCTAAGCCCTAAACCTCAAACCCCTAAACCCTAAACCCTAAATCCTAAATCCCGCAAAACAACAACGAACTCCACAGCCAGCGCCAAATCCTCGAGGTCGACCGCGCCGCTGTTGTCAGTGTCGATGAGGGTGAACAGGGTCTTCACGTCCTCTACGTCTACCTTAACCTACTGCCGGGTTTTAAGAAGATGTTGGGGCTGTTGGGGTATTAGCAATGCCGGCTTAGGGTACCCCCTAAACCCTAAACCCTAAGCCCAGGTTTGCTGGGGTTTAACAGACCTTGAGGCTTGAAGCTTCATGATTCATGAGTCGTTATCAATTTAGGGTCAGGGTTTAGGGTTTAGGGCGTAGGGTTTAGGGTTTAGGATATAGGGTTTAGGGTTTAGGATGTAGGGTTTAGGGTTTAGGAATTAGGGTTTAGGGAAACCTTAACTACCGTGTTCATAATCTCTGATCCTTCAAGTAGGGTTGAGGGTCGTCACATATTTCAGTGTTTGAGCCCTAAACCCTAAACCCTAAACCCTAACCTAAACCCTAAACCCTGTATCGGCTTCAGGGCTTGAGAGTGTGAGGTTTTGGATTTCGGGCTTTGGGGCTGCAAGGTTAGGGGCTTAACCGCCTAAACCCTAAACGCCTAAAGCCTACGTGCTACACCCTTAAACCCCGAAACCCCTACAACCCTAAACCCTAAACCATCAACAATGAAATTGTATAGAACTTGTGTGTCTTTGTGAACCCCCTAAACCGCCAAATTCCTTGCTTGCCAAGTGCAGCGCCGTCGTCATGCTCCACGCCAAGAGATGTGAAACTCAGGTTCCCATCTCGCTCGGCAAACCCGGCCCAGGATATTCTCAGAGAGCCCAATACAGCTTAATTAAGGAATATAGCTTAAATCATAAGGGCTTCATATTACGATTTAAGCTATATTCCTTATTTAAGGGGTATTGGGCTCTCTGGGTTTCGCAAGCATGTCAGGCAGAAGTGGCTCCAGTGCCTTTCACAGGCTCGCCAGTTGTAGCCTCGCCACTATGGCGTTGGAAGATACCGCGGCTGTGACTGTCAGGACTGCGGTGGGTTTTCATTAGCTTTGCTTCCGGATGACGATTTGCGAATGGGTTGCATTTGATGTACTGCTGTGCTACACTTCGGAAGTTCATTTGGGCATCCAACCCTGTGGTTCCTACATCTAAACAAAGCAAAGTCTGAACCCACTGAGCTGCATGGAACCCTAAACCCTAAACCCTAAACCCTAAACCTTTGAGCTAGTAGCATGGGGTCGAAGGACAGGGCCTGTACCCGCAAGCCCACAAGGGAAGTGAAAGCTGGAGGCTGCAGGCCGGCAAGACTGCGGCATTAGGGTGAAGCCCTCTGTCATTGGGCCTTTGAGTGGATGCGCTGGTTGTGCTGCCGGTTTTGGCAGCAGCAGCGTGTTGGTGTGCATCCGGTGTCGTCCAACTGCAGCCGCCGTGTGATGCCTTTGGGTAGGCGGTTGGTGAGCTTCTCGACGTCGATGCAGTTGAACTCGAGGCGGAGCCAGGAGCAGGAGCTCGAGGGCTCGCAATCTGCTGAGTCTTCAGCAGGCTGTGCGATTTGTAGCAGCAAAGATTCGGCTTCCAGCGTGCACAGCTGGTTGTGGCTGAGATGTAGTTCAAGTAGAGTGCGGGCTTGCTTTTCGAGGAAGGGAGCCAATGTTCGAAGGTTGCGTACTCGATTGTGGTGGAGGTATTTAAATGTCAGTTTCGCTCAAAATGTTTCGCTCAAAGCTTTCGCGCCCAGGATCGGGCTTGAAGAAGAAACTTCCGCTCGCAACTTTCGCTCAAAACGTTTCGCTCAAAACCCCGGACCCAAACTCCACCCTGAGGCTCTTATTGCTGTTACGGGCTTTCTAGGGGAAGGTTTGGGCTTTGGGGGCTAAGGTTTGGGCTTTCACTGTGGGGGTCCATGAGCCTTAGGGTATACAATTTCTATAAACCCCTACCCCCGACACCCCAAAAGATAACTCCCTAAGCCCTAAAACCACCCAAAGCCCTAAGCCCTAAACCCCTAACAAAAACCCGAGCCCCAAACACCCAAAGCCCAAAGCCCTAAACCCCAAAAGCCCTAAGACCTAAACCCCCAAAGCCCTAAGCCCTAAACACCTGAAAACCCAAGCTATAAACATCCAAAGCCCAAAGCCCTAAACCCCCAAAGCCCAAAGCCCAAAGCCCCCTAAACCCTAAACCCATGGAGTCCCGCTCAGCCCCTTAATCTAAGGACTTTAGGAGGGACCCCTAATAGGGACCCTTACTCCCATTACCTGAAATAACTATTGCATAGTCCAAGAAGGAGTCTCCCTGTTAACCCCAGTAACCTACAAGGGTCCTTCCTAAAGCCCCTAGATCAGCCCCTTTTGCTCCTCGGCCGATATATCCAAAGCCTCGGAAGCAGAGGGGGGCGGCTTAGGGAGGGTTCCTTTAAGGGGGTCCTTTAGGGAGTTCCGTTCACGGGTTCCTTTAAAGGGTTCCTTTAAGAGGCTCATTATGGAATTCCTTTAAGGGTTCCTTTTGAGGGCTCCTTTAAGAGGTTCCTTCTAGGATTCCTTTAAGGGGTTCCTTGAAGGGTTCTTTAAAGGCCCTTTAAAAAGATTCATGTTCACTTGAGGGTTCCCTTAAGGGCCTTGGTCCCGGTAAGGTTGTTGAGGGCTTTTGGGTCCAGAGCCTTGGCATTTACAAGGTGATGGGTGATTCGACTGCTAATGTACGGGTCTTAATAATTAGCATAGGGCTTTGGGTGATAGTCTTTTATAATTATAAAAAGGAACCCCAGTATAGTATAGGTAATTAACAAAGCCCCGATGTTACACCGCAAGCCTTGCGATTGTGTACCTGATCTTGTCAAATGCCTGGTCTTACCCTGTGTACAAATGCTTGCGTCACTCTAAACCCTAAACCCGAAACCGTTGTATCGGCCGAATGATAGCTAGACGAAGATTCGGCAATACAAGCACACGACTCTGTGAACCGGCGCCCTGCTGTTGTAACACTTACCCAGAGGGTCCATCTATAGTACCATTATGAACTTGGGCCCCAAAAAGACCATCCTTACTATGGCTTTGGGGACCTAATTCCATATATAGTAGTATATATGGACCCGCTAGGTACTACATTGCATGATGCCTTTGTGAAAACCCCCCCTCCCAGTCAGCCGCTGTTCGGCAGAGGTGCCTGCATGCACGCACCTAGTCGGTCGAGAGAAGTGGCTCGCTCGATGTCCTGCATGCGGACCTCCGGAGGTGCGTGGCTTATCAGGCTTAGGGCTTAGGGTTTCGGGCTCATGGGCAAGACCCCTCCCGTCAGGGGCCAAAGGAGCAGAACCCATCTAATCCTAAGCCGGTTTAGGGTTTAGGGCTTAATTAGGGTTTAGGGTTTAGGGTTTAATTAGGGTTTGGGGTTCAGGGGTTAGAGTTTATAGGGTCTAAAGTCTAAACCCTAAACCCCATCATCGAGGCCAGCTGCTGCAATGCACTGCACGTCTCTGGCATGGCCAGGCGTGAGCTGCTCCATGTCGCGCTGGTGCGCCTGGCGCTGCAACTGCGCCTGCATCTGCTCCGCCTGCCAAAGCCAACAGAGTGATCTTCTCCCGCATGAGGCTATGCCTTCCTAGACCCGTAGAGCCCAATACCCCTTAAATAAGGAATATAGCTTAAATCTTAATATGAGGCCCCTTATAATTTAAGCTATATTCCTTAATTGAGCTGTATTGGGCTCTGGGGAGAACGGGAAATTCCGTTCATTCATGTTGGTGCTCAGGGGGATTTACTTGGAAATTCCGGGTTCAAGGTTTGGGATTTTACCCTAAAGCCTAAACTCCTAAACCCTAAACCCTAAACTCCTAAACTCCTAAACGCCTAAATCCTAAACCCTTACTAAACCCCTAAAGTACTAGGCTTTAGCATTCCCGATTTAAGGCTTGGGGCTTCGGGCTATCGGGCCAAGGGTTCGGGATTCCTGCATTTTCCAGAATAGGGAAACGACCATACTTATCACAGCTTAGCGTACTTCGGGCAGAGCAGGATCTTGTCTAATCCCCTAAACACCTTCTTGCCTAGACCCTAAACCCTAATCCCCAAACCCTAACCCTGAACCCTAAACCCTGAACCCTAAACCCGAAACCCTAATCCCTAAATCCTAAATCCTACACCCTAAACCCGAAGCCCTAAACCCTACACCCTGAACCCTATCAACACGAGGACCCCGTGTATGGGAGCTTCAGGAGTTTACCTGCTGATTTAGAGGCTTTGGGCTGGGCTTTGGGGGCTTAGGAGACCCTAAACCCTAAGCCCTAAACCCTAAAACCCTAAACCACTAAACCCTAAACCCTAAACCCCTAAGCCCTAAACCATGATTCAAATCTGAAGCGAGGCCAGTCTGCGGAGGGGCTGGGCGCAGGCCAGAAGTCGATGTAGGACGGACGGATTTAGGGTTTAGGGTTTTAGGGTTTAGGGGTTAGGGTTTCGGGTTTAGGGTTTAGGGTTTGAGGTTTAGGGTCTAGGGTTTCGGGTTTAGGGTTTAAGGTTTAGGGTTTAGGGTTTGGGGTCAAACCCTCCTACATCCTCAGCCCTCAACCCTGAACCCCTAGCCCTGACACCCAAAACCCTCAATGAACCCTGA
>CAJNDV010026869.1:5172-19251 GCA_905221635.1 Symbiodinium sp. CCMP2456 | reverse complement strand
TCAAGTGACATGTCCGGAATTCACATCGGACCAACTTTTTGTTGATTGAACCATATATCCCATAAACCCTGATGTAAGAAAAGGCACTCTTGAGAGGTCTCTGCCTCCCGTGAGAGCTTGTCAAATCCGAGCTCGTTTAACGTCCACCGGCCATTCATCATCACATGCCGCAGATAGTTGCCACCGGTGCTTTTGGTCAGCGAATCGGAAATCATATTCCTTCCGTCAATCCACCTAACGGTTCCGCCCTTTGACAACTCGTGTTTCACGATAGAAATGTCAATAGCAGTTCGCTTGTCGTCAATCTGGCTGTAGGGGCAGGTTTGTTTTGAAAGGGCATCGAAGAGGGATTTGGAGTCTGTCACCGCGAGGTACGGCACCTTGGTAAGAGCGCCTTCCCAGTCCGAATTCTCGCAGCTTTCCCCGCTAGCCTCCATCAACAGAAACCTGTGCCAATGAACATTGCCAATGCCATTCACCAGGGCCTGACATTCAGCGGAAAGTGTGTTCACAACTTTTCTCTTCAGACGGTAGCTCTTCCAGCTGGTGATGGAAATCCTTGCAGAGGGCTCGAACTGAAGATCCTGATCATGAAATATAATCAGGTGCCCGCCCTGACTCTGAGTCCGCTTGTTCTGAAGAAAACCCTCTGAAATCTCTTGATGTCGCAACCCAGTTTGATACTTTGTAAAGATGCTCTGTCCAACCCAGGCTTCCCCGGGAACCATACCCAGCTTGGGTGTGTTCCAGGGATCGTCTTGTTCACGCTCCTGTCCGTCCTGACGAATCAATGTCCGCCGGTTGGGCTTGATCGCATGCAGATCAGGTCCTGAATCAGTCATGCCAGGATGAAACAGGGTCTTCCTGGGGCAGACGTGGTGACGAACCCAATGATCCGGGGTCTTCGTCCAGAAGTCCTTGCTACTCTCATGTATCTCTCCATCGGCCGCATTGCCCCATGATGCATCGGTAACAGCGCTTACCCTCAACCGTTCTATGGGGATAGGGCTAATCTTGATGCCAACATCATGTTTCTCGGCTTCAGACGCCAGTTGATTTGCACTGATAATGTCTTTAACCCGGGGCCTCGGGAACTGTTGTTGGAGAAGTGATACCCGGCCACTAAGGTCGGGCCTGGTTTCCTTGGCGAGCCAGGAGAGGGCCCCGATGAGAGACCTCATCTGACTTATCTCATCTTCTGTGCAATGAGAGTACCGCTGGGCCTTTCGAGCCTTTGTAAGAGTAATCCGCTGGACCTTCTCAGTGACGTAGTGCTCAGTCACTATGCTGCCGTCCGGTTGCGGTGTGAACTGCTTGCCGGTAAATCGCCCTGATCCGTACTGAAACTTACCCAACTTGTACTTACGATTCAACACTTCCATGCGTCGCTGGTGTTCATCATCACCGCCATGCAGCAAATCATCAGTAGCAACAGACACGACACCAATCAACTTGTCCCAACCCTTCTTCTTGAAGTCATGAAGAAAATAAATGCAGGGGTCAGCCAGGCTTTGGGTGTAGCCTAACTCCTCTAAGAGAGCCCTACGAAGGTGCCTGAACCACGCCATGGGACCGTCCAGAAGACCATAACAAGTCTTGATCAGCTTTAACAACTCACCTTTCCCCATTCCTGGAATGCCCTCGGGAGGCTGCTCAGCATACAGTTCTCGATCGATAGGATCTCCAGAATGAAAGGCTTGAATAAAATCAAGAAACCCGAGTTTCCACCTTTTGCTCGCAATCAGCTGCGTCACGAACATGACTCCTTCACGGGTCACCTGTGGTGTGGCCGAGTCTAGTTCCTCAGCCCCGTCTTCAGAAAAACCTTTCATGACATGTCTTACTTTCGCCTTGCATGGTCCTCCATGTGCCTCGGAGAGGATGGTGCCGTCCATGGTCGCCTTGTCGATGTCGCTTGGCTCCAGTGGTTTCGCCGTCCGTACGAACCGCGACTCCATGATTCGATCCGGCTTGGTCCGCCGGATGTACGCACTGGTCTCGGCGTCAAGCTTCTCGTAGGCCTGCGTCTCCAGGTTGTTGTTCACCTCCTTTTCGGCCGCCAGCAGGAAGCTCTGTAGGTCCCGGGCATTGAGGTCCTTCAACTTGACCTCCTTCCTTTGCCGTGTCTTGAAGAGCGTCTCCAGCTTCGCGTAGTAGGTCTCGAGGAGGTGTACCCTGGTACGCTTCGTCGGTGGTTCCACGGCCTCGTCCTCGTCATCTTCCGCAATAGGGGCCGGCAGGTGATCAGCCGACAGTTGTCTCTCGTCCAAGTCCATGGGTTCCAGGTTCACGTCCTCGTCCGCTGCGTTCCTCGGTGCCGGGAAAACAGTCGGTACCTGATCCTCCTCGCCTTGTAGGAGCCGGTGAGGGTCCGTCTTGCCGCGCATTCGTCTTCGCACGGGCTCGTTGTCCTCCTGGTCCGGGGTCCTCGTTGTCGGGCTCGTCGGGGATATAGTCCTCCTGGTCCTCCTCGGCGACGGGAAGGGGCTCGTCGCTGAGGTCGATGTAGCTTCGCCTCGGCTGCTTCTCGAACTCCTCCTTGACACTGGTGAGCCCATCCAGCCATCCGGAGATGGTGAGGGACTCTTCTTCGGTATCCGTTCTGGTGCGGCCTTCACAAGGTTGCCCTGGTAGCTCAACCAGATCGTCGACGGGTAGTCCGTCATGACCACCCTTGCCGGTCCATGCCACCGTTGGTGTGGCCGGTCCCCTTTCTTGGAATGACCCAGGCGATAGAAGTAGACCATCTGGCCGACCTGGTAATCGTAATGTGGTCTGGGTCCTCCAGCCAGAACATTCTTGAGGGCCTGGTCACAATCAATCTCAAAGAAGGCCTTCGCCGCGGCCTTTCTCATGTCCATAGATCGCTGGATCCCGGCGTCTCCTAGCCGGGGTTGTGCTCCCGCCTCGGCATCATCTTGTCCTCCGGAATGAAGTCCTCCCGGAAGCCTTGGTAGAAAACCCAAGACTCGCTGAACTGGAGAGACGCCTCCCCGGGAGGCGAGCCTGTTCTTCATCATCATGGTCGTGTCCACGAGTTCAGCCCATTCGGAGTAGGTCCCGCAGTTGTAGTCCGCCATGGTCTTCTCGAGCATGATCTTGTAGGTCTTGCCATGACGTTCGGCAAGCCCCCGCGTCGGAGCTTCCAAACTACTCGGATCCATCCGGGTGCCTTCCTGCGCCGTACGGACCCTAAAGGAACCCTTGAACTCGCTTCCCTGGTCTGCCCAAATTTGTTTAGCCGGGCCAAAGAACTTGACCCATTGTCGGTAGGCCGACCATGCTGCTTCGGGGCTGCGTCCTCGGAGAGGGATCATCATCTGGAAGTGGCTGGCATAGTCGATGATGTTGAGTGCGACCTTCTTCTTCTTCTGCCCCACCGTCGGCAGCCAGACCGTGTCCATGCCGATGATTTCATTAATGCCAAGTTCCCTGGGAGGAGCTGCTCGTCGAGGTGGCTTGACTGTAAGGAACTTTTCACAGACGCTGCACTTGAGTTCTTTAGCTATCTTGATCACCTCGTCAGATGCCTTTGCTGCACGAAGTATTCGTAGAAACCGGTCTCGGTGTGGATGTCCTAGTCCATCGTGGGCCCGTCGAACCAGCTGTCTCAGTGTCCTAGCCCTCGAGCCTGGTAGATCGCGCTCTTCTAGTCCGACTCCTGCACCATGTTGATCATCGCCCTCGTCCTGTGGTACGCTAGAGATAGGTCCATCTCTGCCGTCTCCTTCCGCGGAATCGTGTTGAGGTCCTTGTCCTGCATCGTGTCCTCCGAGTAGAACCGGTTCTGGATGATCTCCCGGAGATAGTCCATCTCTGCCGTCTCCTTCCGTGGAATCATGTTGAGGTCCTCGTTCTGCATCATGTCCTGCCGGTGGATGAAGCCGCGCCCGAACATTCCTTCGGAATTCTTGCTCCAAGGCGTCCACAGGGTAGCCCACAACTTGAGCGAAACACTCGTGCCGTCGAGCTTGTTCTTCTCCTTGTTCCCCAAGATCATGGAGGAAGACTCGCCGCCATGGCACATGAAGAGCCTTGGCTACGAAACTTCGAATCTCGCCCACAACTTCGTCCACGGTGACCCGGGTCTCACGAGACCAGGTCTGAAGATGGCTAAGGGCCTCTGGCCACCCTGACATGACCTGCCAGTGTCCTTGAGGAGCGGCGTTTAGCACCGCACAAGAGGTTTTGCCTTGCTGAGGAAGAGAACAATACCTGACGCAAACATAGGGCTGTCCACTCCTATTGGCATGCTTCAGACACTGACCTAGAACTTGCTCAAATCTGTCATTGGCATCGATTTTATCCTGCTCACAAAGCACAACCAGCACATCAGACTTCAGATCAACGGCCTGTCGGTACATGTGAATCATCTGCCCTACGTCCTGTGGTACTCTCAAGATTGACATGTCAGCTCCTAGCACAGACAGATCACTCTCAGCGCAACCTAACTTTTTGCGATGAAATTCCAAAAACCCCTCGTCGTCCTCCGGTGCTGTCAAAAGAAGATCGAAGGTCGCTGTCCATTTGCGACTTGCCTTCCGGAGGGCACCTTTTAGGCGCGCCTGCTGCCTTTCATTTAGTAGCGCTCCTTCTTCCACTGGAGGTAGGCCTGGTACTCCGTCGCGTCGTGGGATTCCAGCTCGCTCTCCTTGTCCGTCTCCTCGGCAATCTCCACCGTCTTCTGTCGACTCTCGACGGAGAGCAGCTTGCTGCACATCCTGCAGCGCTCCCGCTTGTAGAACGCATTCGACCCCGTGCCCACCTTGGAGAAGTGGGGGCACGCATCCTGGAGGATCTTGACCAGCAGTTCGCGCGGGCTCAGATCCCGGGGGAAACCCTCGGCAACTCGTCGCCTGGTCTCCTCGAACTTGTCGTCCAGTAGCGGCTGAACGTCCGCCCATTGGAAGAAGCCGCACTGCTGGGTCGGCTCCTTGGCTCGGCAATTGTAGAAGACCCGGCTCGGGTTCTGGGTCGTTGCGCTCAGTTCCACCTTGCAGCCATGCCGGCAGTAGCATAGCGGATGGTTGGGCTCGAGGATGTGGTAGGCCTGCGTGAAGATCTCCTGCTGGGCGTGCTTGTCCGTGACGATGGCGTGGAGCTCCGCGTTGATCTTGATCGCCGTGCTGTCGGCCGTCTGGCCTGACTTCATGCTCACGTCCTTGCTCTGGGGCGTTGTCGTACCGCTGCGCCGTGTCGGTCACCGGTTGTGGTGGCGGAGGTTCTCGTGGTTGGCTCGCCGGTGATGGTGTCGACAATCGTCTCCCCCGACTGCCGGTGCGGCAGTTGAAGTGTGTGTATCCCGAATCGAAGGTGTACCGGGACGCCTCCGACATCTTGTCCGGCTCGTTCTTCACCAGCACGTAGCTGTCCGGTCGGCTGCCGCTGGCTGCCGACGACTTCTTGCTCTTCTTCCACTCCCGGAACTTCATGAAGAGGTCGTACTCCTGGTCCTTGTGTTCCATCAGGATCTGGTCCACGTCCTTCCGGAGGGACACCAGCTCCTCCGGGTTGATGTCCTTCAGGTGCGCCTTCACGTGGTTGAGGGAGGCCTCCACGGAGTTGCTGAAGACCTGGACGGCCAGTCGTGCCACTGGCCTGAGAAACATCGCCACCTTCAGCACCAATCGCTGCCAGGCGATGTAGATCACGTGCGCCCTCTCCTGGTTCGGCTGCTCCCGCGCGCGCTTGTTCGTCGGAGACGAGCAGTCCATGGCGAGCAGGGCTACCTGGAAGGTTCGGAGGGGGCTTTAGGTCACCGGTAGTTACCTCAGCTTCGGGCAGGCTGGCGGACAGATTCAAAACTTCAAACTCTCCATGCTTTCCTCCATCCAGACGATGACGTGACTGCGTCAGTGCATGTAACATGTCTCGGCTGAACTGGTTTAGTGCAACCCTCAGCGCTCCAGAAGGCCCAACATGAAGTGGAATCTGCGCCCCATGACGTGTCAGATGCAGCATGAGGTGACCCCGCCTCAGGCTGATGACCGCTTCGCTCTGCATCAAGAACTTCAACGATAAAAGAAACGGGGCGTTTCGGCTGTGGTGGCCTTCGAAGACAGCTGGCTTAAGATAGCATCCTCGTTTGCCTAGGCTGCAAGGAATCACGGCGTTGTAATTCGTCTGAGAGACCCCATGAACAGACCTGAACTTGTTCTGTTCTTTCTGTTGGTACCAGGGCAATTCGGGAGGCCACAACGGTTTCATTTTGTTCAGGGTCGCTATTCCTACCGCTGTCCGCTGGCATCCGGTGTCAAGAGTGGCACAAGCATCATCTTCATACCTACCACCATCACTATACAGAACATCATACACCCGGTCAGGCATGTAATCGAGCTCGGAATCTCGGATGTGCATGTCAAAACTCTCACGGCCTTTGCCGTAGCCACTTGGCTCTACGCTCTGCGACAAAATGTCGTGCTCGGCTGAGGACTCTTCGAGGAAATCGTCTGCTGGTCCGGCCTCCAAGTGATGACAAAAGAGAGCATCGTCATAGTGCTCGAGGTCGATCTCCAGGAGGTGGGTCTCCTTCGGGTCCCTTGTGTGTCCAGGGGCCGGTGGATTGGTGCATTCTTTATGCCAATGTCCCACCTTGTTGCATCGCTTGCAGCGTGTTCGCTGCTTCAGCTCGGCAATGGACAACTTGTAGGTGCCCGGTCGGATCGGCCCGGAGCGGTCGTGATGACCAAACTGTCGTCCACCTTGGCGGTAGCCTCTTCCCAATTCTTTGTCCTTCTTAATCTGTGCCGATTGGGTATAGGTCTTCTTCTTCTCCTTGATCATCATGGCCAAGATCTCGGCCGCTTCCTCCTCTTCAAAGACTCCCGGGTCCGCCCCGGTGTCTTCCTCGTCGGCGAGATCGGCGAGCATGGCCTCCATGGTCTCGAGCTCTTCCTCGCCCTCGGAGAGTTCCGCGGACCCATCCGCAGTGTGCTCCACCGAGTGCACGGCGGCCGTGCTTGATTTCCCCTTGGCGGTAGTCTCATTGCCCAACTGTCCGGCCTGGAGCTTCGTCTCGTGCTTCCTCAGCCAGGTCTTGATGTCCTTCGGCTCGATCGACCCATGGGTGAAGGTCAAAAGCATTTTGATCTCCCCATCTGTGAGGCCCAGGGCATTGATCATCAAGAAACCCCGGTACAAGGAAGGCAGGGCCACCTTGTGTTCCTGTACCTTCCGCTCGGCTGCCTCCCAACGGCCAAGAAACTGACGGGCCGTCTCGTTCTTCTGCCGCTTCAGGTGGTAGGTCACTCGAGCCAAAGAAGCGAGGAGGTGCTCCTCCTGATCATCTCCATAGTACTCAGGCGAGTCCATCTTCTTCAGAAGCGTCTCGGCATTTCCCTGGTCAGCAAGCCATGCAGGATCCTTCGCCAAATGCTTAAAATCCTGGAAGGGCGTCTCGCTCAGGGCTTTCAAGAGCAAAGGCCCGCGTGTCCTAGCCCGAGCTTTCGTCGTGCTGATCCAGATTCGCGCCCTGATCAGGTAGTCCTCGAAAGGACACTGAACCCCGTCCCAGGAGGGTGGGGGGCCAGCATTGGTCCAGAAGTCGTCCGGTCCGTCCTCCTCGTCCTCATCTTCCCGCCTTGTCGTCCTCGTCCGCGGTCGACGTTCGTAACGTCCTCCTCCGCGGTCACGTTGTCGAAGCCACCGTCGGAAATCCTCATATTCATCCCGGTAGGCTTCGGCCTCGGCTTCCTCGGAACCTAAGCCTTCCTCATCATCTGGCACCGGTGGCAGATCATCTGTACCCTGCCATTCTTGCGCCATCAAAACCGATGCACTGTCCCTACAGTGCCACTCGCTCGCAATCCGAGACTTCACTCAACCGCTAAACACCCACCTAGGCGCCTGGCCGTACCCAGGCGCTCCGCTACCACTGTAATCGGCTAAGAACCCAAACCGCAAGAACCAGAGAGAAGTCTCGGAAAGAAAGTGGCGCTTTTGCAAGCGCATCCCCTTGGCTTCTGGTTCCTAAGTGCACGCGGGCCTTGAGTTCAAGGCATCAGTGAAAACAGTTGGTTCAATCAAGTGACATGTCCGGAATTCACATAGGGTTTTGGGCTTGAGGGGTTCAGGTCTTTGATTTAGGGCTTAGGGGTTCAAGCTTAGGGTGTAGGGTTTAGGGGTTCGGGTTCACCATGTACATGTAGGGTGTAGGGTTTTAGGGGTGAGGGTTTAGGGGTTAGCGTTTGGGGTTTAGGGGTTAGGGTTTAGGGTTTAGCATTTAGGGGTTTAGGGTTTAGCATTTAGGGTCTGGCTTAGCCCTGAAGCCAGAAATCCTGAACCCAAGAGCCCTCAGCCACTCCTCCGTGGCCACATTGCTGAAGAAGGTAGACCGCATCTTCGGAAGTCCCAGTAGCGTGCCGTCCTGGGCTTTGGGTGGCTTCAAGGCTGCAGGCTTGAAGCACGAGTTTAAGGGAGTGTAGAGTTTAGGGTTTCAAAAGTCAGAGGGGCTACAGCTTGGGATGTCGAGTCGGGTTTCAGGGTTTAGCGAAGTGCAGTGCTTGAGGAGCCCGTGCTATCAAATGCCGGATTTAGGACCTTTGGGGTCTAAGGGTTTAGGGTTTAGGATTTATGGGTTTGGGGTTTAGGGCTTAGGGTTTAGGGTTTAGGGTGTAGGGTTTAGGGGTTTAGGGTTTAGGGTTTAGGGTTTAGGGCTTAGGGTCAAGGGCTTTGATTCGGAGGAGGCGGAGGAGTAGTAGCAGCAGTAGTAGTACCACTGATCACGCCTTGAGCCTCCAACCCTAAATCCAATAACCAAGTCAGGCCATAACCCCCATAGTTCCGGGTCCGTAAGGTAATGCAGGCTTTATATCCTCACAACGGTGGTTAGGGAATCTTATAATGACATTCTTTTTGACTGGGGAGCGCCAGGCGCTTCGGATGCGAGTGGGTCCTTCATGCGCAGCCTAGAGTCTTGGTGCGTATGTTAGCGGATTGCCATAGACTATAGGGGATAGGGCTATTGTTACTATTATTACTAATTGCTCAGACCTCTATACCGTTACTTCTTCTCCAGAGCTCTATACCGCAAAACCCGAAACCCTATTCCTCAAACCCTCTACAAACACCCCAAACCTTAAACCCTAAACCCTAAACCCTAAACCTTAAACCTTAAACCCTAAACCCGTACAACCCCTAAACCCCTAAAACCCTAAACCCTAAACCCTATCCCAAAAACCCTAAAACCCTAAACCCTAAACCCTAAAACCCCTAAACTCCTAAAAACCCTAAACCCCCAACTCCAAGACACCCAGATCCTTTGGGGCTCTCTGGGAGGATTTCTGGAAGCGCCGAGAGTCCCCGAGGGTGGTGGAGCCCTGGGACAGGGGCCTTGGTCGAATGCTTCGCCGGGTTTAGGGCTTAGGTTTCGGACTTAGGGTTTTTGTTTTAAGGTTTAGGGTTTATATAGGGTTTAGGGTTTAGGGCTTAGGGTTTAGGGTTTAGAGTTTAGGGCTTAGGGTTTAGGGTTTAGGGCTTAGGGCTTAGGCTTTAGGGTTTACGGCTTAGGGTTTAAGCTTTAGGGCTTTGGCTTTAGGGTTGGATGCTTACAGCTTGTTCTTGATGGCGTTGCGGCTTAAGCCTTTGGGGCTTTGGGGCTTGAAGCCGCAGTGCTTTTGGGAGCCTATGGCACCTTCGGGTTTTCGCATGCGTGATGACCATGGGGCGTGTAAGGCTTTGCTTGCGCTAGGCTTGTGGTTCGATGATTCGGGCGGCCGGTTGAACTGCAAGACACTCTGTGTCGTAGTGTGGATTCTGTGGTCGCTGTTTCCGTTTATCCTTTCGGAGTCGTCCTGAAAAACGAAGTTGGGCATCATCAGGACATCCGGCAGACGGGCCACACAGTTCAGGTTACGGTGTCGGATTTTCGCAAAGAGGGCAGAGGTCCGGCAAATTTGGGCCCAGACGCGCTCCGGACTAGAGCACAAAGCGAAAACTTATTCGCTGAAGAGTCTAGGCTCTAGAGAGTCAGAGGTAATATAGGGAACTTGATACTTAGAATGGGGCTTGGGTCGAAAATTTGCTTGTAAAGTATCACCGCAATGGAAGAACCCTAAGGGACAATATTGCTGATCATTCAAGCTTCTGCATCGCACCCTAAACCCCAAACCCCAAAGCCCCAACCCCCCAAACCCTAAGCGTTCCCTGTCAGCTTAACAGCTTAACCCGGATCAAAAATTGGACCCTCGAGTGCTCGTGTGCCCAAAGGGATCGGGGCCATGTTCTGCAGCAAAGCAACACCGTTCTTTTGTGTGTGTGCCTGCTCTAAACCATCCGGTGCCTGCTTTAAACCATCCAGGGTCCCTCTGTGCCCAAGGCATCGGGGCCACATTCTGCAGCAAAACAGCGCTGTTCTTTGTGCGTGCCTGCTCTAAACCCTCTGGGTCCTTGTCCCTGCCCTCTTGCGATGCGGAAAATAGGGGGTGATTTTTGCTGTTAAAACCCTAGTTATAGAAAGTGCACTTGTTATTGGGCCGGGTGCCCATGTCAGTCGAGGTCCTTGAGGCCGTTAAGTAGCTTGTAATAGCCGCTAAACTCTACTGACTAACCATAAAAGTTGAAACATGTTGGGCTTATTTCTTGTACGCACAAGAACTTGAGCTTTTTGCAAAAAGCTTTGGGTGGCTTCTCGGGGTGGGTAATTTAGAGCTCCACGTTCGTGACGGCACACTCTTACTCTGCAGATCTCGGACGTACGTCGCAAAACTTCGGTCAAAAACCTAGACACCTACCGCGGACTTTTGGTCGACAAACGTTAAATCCCCAAACCCGAACCCCTTAACCCCTGAACCCTACACCCCTGAAAGGCATCCCTTAAAAGACCCCTTAAAAGATCTCTTAAGGGTTCTTTTAAGGGTTCATTTCCCTTGCATGGTTCTGTAATAGACCCTAAACCCTAAACTGCAAGGAACCTTTAAAAGAACCCTGGGGTCCCTTGAAGAAACCCCTAAGGGATTCCTGCAAGGAACCGGTCCTTCTGGGATCCCTTGAGAAGATCCCTTAAAGGATCGTAGAGTTTAGGGTTTAAGGGTTTAGGGTTTTAGGGTTTTAGGGTTTAGTGGTTTAGGGGTTAGGGTTCCCTTCATGGTTCCCTGCACTGAATATAAAGACTCCCATATCATAGAACCATTCGAGTCGCCCGACGCTTGTACGATACATTAAAGGATCCCTGGGGACCCTAAACCCTAAACTCTAAACCCGAAACCCGGAACCCTAGACCCTAAATCCTGAACCCTAAACCCTAAACCCTAAAACCCTAAATCCTAAACCCTAAAACCCTGAACCCTAAACCCTCAATCCTAAACCCCGAACCCTAAACCCTAAACCCTAAACTGCAAGGAACCTTTAAAAGAACCCTGCTAATCCCCGCAGCCCAGCTGCAAGGATTTCATTTCCGACTTGAGCTCGGACAGCAGCTGCGCTTGCTTCGCGAACCTGGGGCTTGGGAGATCAGGTTTAGGGTTTAGGGTTTCAGGGTTTAGGGTTTAGGGTTTAGGGTTCAGGGTTTAGGGTTTAGGGTTTAGGGTTCGGGGTTTAGGTTTCAGGGTTTAGGCGTTTAGTTTGGGGGTTTAGGGGTTTGGGGCGTTTGTTTAAAATGATAGGGTTAAGGCAGTGCAGCTTGGGGTTCTGGGCTTCCGGAGTTTTACCTCTGGGTTTAGGGTTTAGGTTTCGGCTTAGGAATTAAGGCTCAGGGTAAGTTTTAAGTTTAGAGTTGCTTCTAGACTTGCCGGAAACTGACAGCTGGGTTTCATGGCAGTTTCAGGTTCAAGACAGAAGTCGAGGGGTTCCTAAACCCCTAAACCCCTAAACCCCTAAACCCCTAAACCCCTAAACCCCTAAACCCTAAACCCTAAACCCCAAGGGGCTCCTAGACCCGTACTCATCCTAGAGCTTACGACAACCTTAATAACGGCCGCAAAGCCTTGACGGCAGCATTAAGGGCTCTACCCAGGCAGCCCAATACCCCTGTAATAAGGCATGTAGCTTGGGGTTTAGAGTTTAGGGTTTAGAGTTTAGGGTGCTTAAATCTTAGTATGAAGCCCCTTATATTTTCAGCTATATCCCTCAATTAAGCTGTATTTGGCTCTCAGTGTAAAAACTGGAATAGGGCGCGTCACGGTATACTGGCTGTAAAAATGACTCTGAGGAGATACTACGAAATCTTCCACCCAACACCCTAAACCCTAAAACCCTAAACCCTAAACACTAAAACCCTAAACCCTAAAGCCCCAAAACCTACACCCTAAAACCGGAAACCCTAAACCCCAAAACCCTAAACCCTTAACCCGAACCCTGTTTTGCTCTGGAAGGGGGGGGGCAGGGTTCAGGTTTTGGCTTGGGGCATAGGACGATTCAAGAAAGGCAGGCGTCGGGCTCAAACCCAGGGTTTAGCGGATAGCGTTTAGGGCTTAGGGTTTAGGCTTTAGCATTTAGGGTTTAGGGTTTAGGGCTTCAACCCCCTCAATCCTCAACCCGAAACCTCGGAACTCAGGTGTACCGCTCTTACTGGCTCAACGCCGTAAGACCTACACTTCCCTAAGCTCCCTAAATTACACGTTAACTCTTAACTCTCACCTTAACTCCCGAAAGCCTAAACCCTCATTCCCGAACCCCGAACTAAACCGGCTTAGTGTTTAAGTCTTTCTGTTGATGTAATATCGATCCTGCGTTACCTTAAGGACCCTAAACTACGGGAATTCGGGCACATTCCTTATTGTGGGCAACCTAAACCCGAAACCCGAAACCCTAAACCCGAAAGTCCTTATTATGGAACCCTAAACCCTAAACCCTAAACCCTAAACCCCAAACCCTGAACCCTAACCCTAAACCCTAAACCGTGGATGGTAGGTTTCGGAAGTTGTGCCAGCTCTTGGCATCCCTGCTTGATGCGTTTAGCCCCTGAGCCATCGACTCTCGAAGCCTGAAGGGCTTCGGGTTTAGGGTTTAGGGTTTAGGGTTTAGGGTGTAGGGTTTAGGCTTTAGGGTTTCAGGCCCAGGGTTTTCATCAAGTTTAGGACCCCTTATGTATGCAGCCGAAAGACTGAAGATCCTAAATCCTAAGGCTCACCCTAAACCCTAAACCCTAAACCCTAAACCCTAAACCCTAAACCCTAAACCCTAAACCCTAAATCCTAAGGCTCTTTCAGCAAGGCTCTGCAATGAAGTCTGGCTCGAAGAGCCCCTACTGCCCTGCTTCTGTGCTGTGGAGCCCAGACGCCTCCTAGGGATTAGGGCTTAGGGCTCAGGGACTTAGGAAGGTTTAGGGTTTAGGGTTTAGGGGTTTAGGGATTTAGGGTTTAGGGTTTAGAGCTGAGGTGTTGGGGGCCTCAACCCTCAACAGCAGCCCGCAACCATCTGTCCTAAACCCAACTGCCAGGGAGCTGTATATCCAGATGGTCTCGTAGCTGCAGCAAGGTCGGCTGAAGGTCAGCATCGGCGGCAGAGTCGCCATGCACACTTGACATGGCTCGAGAGAGTTCGGATCCAGGGTCTACTGCAGGGGCCGAAATCATGACCTACACTATTTCTTGAGGGGGTTCCTTCTTATAATTATGGTATAGTGGGCCCCCAAACCCTGTTCTAATTATTAAGGCCCCTATGTTAGTGTCTGTCGTTTCATTGCCACCAAGACAACATCTGGCATCTTGATGCTCAACAATCTCACCCGGGAAAAGGGGGGCCCCGGGCCAGGATGTCAGAACCCTAAACCCTAAACCCAGACTTCCAGTCTAAGTAAAGCTCTAAGCCCTCCGACGTCGGAACCTCTTCACTTTGTGGTATGGCAATGCCCAGCTCCTGTTTATGGTCTGCTTCTGGGCCAGAGGGTTTCAGATATTTGGGGCACTCCCTGGCCTGAAGCCCTAAACCCTAAACCATAGGGTTTAGGGTCTAGGGTTTAGGGTTTAGGGTTTAACCCTAAACCCTAAACCCTAAACCCTAAGGCCCCAAACACTAAAACCTAACCTTTCTTGTGTGTCTCTGGGCTTTGGGGGTGCCGGGAGATGCGTCTTCAGAAGCATCACCGAAGCATGGGCCGAGACACAAAGGCGGAAGAAGGGCCTGGGTTTAGAGTTTAGGGTT